>JAOXJP010119981.1:0-13880 GCA_025762735.1 Platanus orientalis | reverse complement strand
ACCTCAGTCTCTCTCTCTCTCTCTCTCTCTCTCTCTCTCTCTCTCTCTCTCTCTACATGACATCACATTTTTTGTGTAACCTGCATCCAACTTAGATAAGTTTTAGAGACCCAAACTTGACACCATGTGTCTAGTTATGAAACTTGTGGTATTTTCAAGCATAAGAATTAACATGTGGTATTGTTGATTGTAGTTTCTTGTGTATGATTGTATAATCATACATAATTTTTTTTTTAATAACGAGTAATCATACATAACTTCATTATGAAGAAACAAAACCAAGATTGGTTGTTTGAGAAGTATGAACAAGAGCTTGTGATAACTAATGATAGTGATGGTGATGATGATGGAGATGATATTGAGCCAGTGTTGACTCAACAACAACATGATTATGGATAATTTAGACAAAGTATTGCCAATACAAGAGCAAAATGTAACTTCATTTATGCCTAATAGATGCAAAAATCGATAACTTATTGCGAAGAGGCTTGATATTGCCTTACATGTTTGTGGGAAGAAGGAAATCATAGAATTTTTTAGGGTATCCATCATGCTATTCCTTAAATTAAGGGGGATGTTTTTCCTCTTTTGGATGTTTTAGGTGTCCTTCCTTCCCTATTGTAAACATTCACATTATCACCATTGGGTGTTTGATCGAGATGCCTAAATATTTGTGTAGTGTTGTGTCTTTGTAAGGGTGTATCACTTACACATCCCTCTTTGTTTTGGTTTTTTTTTTTTTTTTCCAAATAAATATTTTCTCTTATCTTTAGAAAAAATGTAACAACTTGATTTAGGATGTCCATGATTTCTTGACAAAGTTTGATTTTGAATATTTGTGTGGATTTTGACTTATTTGTCATTTTTGACAACTTCTTTATTTAACAAGAGAATTATGATTATTCATTTCAAAACCTTGATCCAAAGTCAATGACAAATTTAGCTCATCCTTACTTTCTCAAACCAAAACTATTCTATATTTCCAAAAAGTTACCCACCCAATACCCATGAGTTACATATAAGGAAGGAACATGGTTTCTCCCAAATCAAAATTAGGGCATTTTCTTCTTTGCTATATATGGCAGAGCCACACATACCAAAGAGGGGCATCTGTCAACACCCAAATTTTAACTCGGATTAGTTGATAGAATAAGGACAGCATAACAGCATTTAGGCATCAAGACCCTAAGCACCCTTGGCTTAGGAAGAGAAATTTGGAATTTAGGAGGTTATGCATTCTTTGAGGAGTCTCTTTGGATATTTCAGTCGCAAATGAATCAGTTAGAACACCTCATTACAGTTCAAATACTCCATTTCAGGTCAAACCCTAATCCTCCACAAAAGCATCAACAAGACTTTGAGGGGACATATTTAAGAGCTCCATCCATGTTATCTGCAAGTTTTTTCACATCTGTAAGTCTTTCCTCAACAAAGTATCATAGGTGGAAAAATTACTATTTTTCCATTTTACCTTCAAAAACCCAAAAATCACTATCTACCACTCAAATCACTAAATTTCTCTCGCCTATATAAGCCTTCTTATCATGAAGCATCACAGGCGAAGAATCCTCATTTTCATTTTTTATCCGCTGGCAAAAAAGTACCATTTTACCCTTTTCACCTTAGAGAACTTATCCCTAAACCTTCAAAGGATCTCTGAAGCTTCTCCCATTATCCGAGTCGTGTAATTTCAGATCCTATGCATCCCTACTTCTCCTAATTCTAAGAAGTTTAGCACAGAACAGATATTGCTCAAGTTTGGCAATAGCCAATTTCTCAACTTATGATGACCCTGACAAAGAAATGACCATTGACAAAGCTCTTAAAGATTCATCTGATCTCCGAATCCAAAAAGGTCGATTGCCATATCTTAGCCTCGACCTTAGCTTCAAATCTATAAGTTTAAGAAAAGAATTTTGAAATCTTAAACCTCTGTGAAATCTCAAATCTTCCCCCAAGGGGTCAAAAAGTTGTTTAGCTACGTTTCACTCATATGGAGCTAGAATGTTCTCTAGATCTCCAAATTAGGATCAGTCGGTGTCCATTTCTCCAAAATCGCAAGGCCTTTAAAAAATTGTCTAAGGAATATGAGCTATCACAGGACTTATCTATTCAGATTCCCTCAAATACTCCAAAAAGAGTAACAAATCAGGTAAAAATCAGGTGCTTAATTGACTCCCCGGAGTTCACCCAAACTTAGAAATTCAGTCAGTCAGTGGCTACCCCACAATAAATCCAGGAGCTCCAAAGTATCAGAGTTGCAATGGATTACAGAAATCTTATATTCCTAACCACCATTTATGCTCAAGCCAAGACAAAACACTTTTCGTCTGTATTTGGCACACAAAATGCCCTAAAAAATTCTTCCAGACTTAGAATGTAGCAAGGTCAGGTCCATTTTCTCAATTCACCCTTACCCTCAAAAGATCATTTCACAAACTCGAGCATCAAAGAATGTCCAACAACTCAATTCCACCAGCCTTCAAGTAGCTACAGAAACTCAATATCTTTAAGTGACCCTGCTTCAAAAATCTCTCGGTAATTGCCCGGGAATCCAGTGGTCAGTTTATCAGCTCCTATAGCTCTAAGACTCTTCATGCTTTAAATCTCCCAACCATGGACCATGACAGAGATCTACAGAAAAACCAATAGTATCTTCAGTACAAAGTTCTCCAATTGCCTAAAAAAGGGGTTTTGACCTAGTTTTCTACTCGAGTGTCATAATTTAGCCTAGTCAGAGGCTATGACTCACCTAAACCAGGGGCCATCTTTCACTTGACAATTTTTAGAATCAATTTTACCATCTTTCCCATTCAAAATGCATTTAAGAGCTTTTTAGGTCAAAAAATCTTGATTTCACCCCTTGCCCTTATCATAATTTGGTTCTAACTGGTCTAGCAAAATCGGAATATCCATGACCCCAAATACAACTACTAAGTTTGTCATGTTCTAAGCTTGAGAGCTCACCTGAGTTTATGGCACAGTAAGGGTTTGAAAACCCTAAAAGCAATTAATGCTCAGTAATGAGCTAAGACTTTTCAACCTTAGTTCATTAATGACATTTAATGTATTCACACCTTATACCTAATGTTGCTAGACCAATGAGCTCGGAGTGGGTCATTGACCCTCTTACTTAATTACATATCATTTTTCCACTTAAATTTGTTTTTTTATCCTTTAAACATAAGATAAACAGATCGCAGTGGAATAGAATAATAATGGCATAATCCAAATAAGGGTAACAGAATTAATAATATCATCATGATCATCCAAAAGTATCTCATAACCATCCAAAATAAAAGGGGCCTACACCTACCCATAAAGTATATACAATCCTTATCCATGAAGGAGCCCATCTCAAATAGACAAATACATCACTGATAAAGTAAACCAAAACTAAAATAAAATGTATCATCCTTGGGCTTGAAAGCCTTTTTCTAAGGCACAATCCAACCTATGTGCCTATACATCTGCGAGTGGTGTCAATTGGGGTAAACTTGATGAGCTTAGTGGGAGGGTATGAAGTTTATACAACACTAAAGGAATCCAAAGATAATCACAATAGAAAATAGAAGGAATCAAGATAAACTAAGAAATCAAAGTAAGAATGATAATACATCACATTTACTAAACATATATCTTTATTATGAAACGCGTTTACATATGTCACAAGATAACCACAAGAGAGTCCAAAGTGAACTAAACTAAATCATGCATATATCACATGTTATCTTTCGCATACTAAGTACTATATGTACATGTTAGGTGCTATATACCTCATGCTAAGTACTACATGCCACATGTCAAGCCTTAAGGGGTCCCTATCACCTAATGGGGTCCAATATAAATAAAACATGAAAGGTCTTCGTCAAATCTAAAACATATAGCCTATGTGATGGTATCCGGTAAAACAAATCACATAACTCATGTAAAAGTCTCAAAAAAAAAAAAAAACAAATTATATGTCTCACATAAGGGTTTCCAACATAGCATATAATATAAACCATATAAAATCTCAATAAAACACATCACATCACATATATTGGACCACTAGGGCTGTCTTCACCTATTAATGTGACCTAGTGATTGGGTACCTATAGCTATAAAGGACAATCCACAAAGGGATCTCTAAGATCATACGTCCAATGGACACGACGGCCGTCTTCACCTATTAATGTGACTTGATGATTGGGTACCTATAGCCGTAGAGGCTAACCCACAAAGAAGTCTCAGGGCCTAAGAATAAAGGTTTATAGGCCCACTAAAGGCCAACCCACATAGGGGTCTTCGGGCCCACGAGAGGCAACCCACATAGGGGTTTACCCGACTATGTCTATCCAACCTATATAAAGGTCTCCGAGGTCAAAAATCTCATACACATATATAGAGGTCACAAGGACTAACCCACTTAGGGGTCTCCAGGCCCAATAGGCATATTCTTGCATAGGAGTATCATATCAAATCCTTACATCCAAAATCATGTTCTAAAACCATGTTTTTGTAAAATAAGATAGATACTATATAATCATGTCATTTAAAATATCTATGTGTTCTATCTCATTAAGAGTCTAAAGGTTATAGTAAAAAATCACATAAAATGTGTCAAATGCTTACAAGTAAGCAAAGATGTTTGACCTAAGTCTAAGAGTATATAAGGTGCTCATGGATGTAAAATCATTTTATGTCAATTTTCCCTAAAGGTTAAAAGTCAAGTATCTCAAGTTTTTTTAAAACTCATGTAGAAGTCCAAGTAAAATTCCTTTGAAAACATCGGAGTAAACTATGTCAAAAACATCCTACTCATGCCACCAAAAGCTCCCAAATGATGCCAAACCCAAGGTACTTACACATGAATTCTAAGATCCTAGCATAAGAATCCATCAAACATCACAATTTTCTATAGACTAACATATATTTGAAGAAATTTATTAAAAGGAACAATAAGCTTATGCAAGGAATCCAAAGGCATCCAATGAATATGTAAATAGTAAGAAAAATCTGTAAGAAACATTTTATCAAACATGTAGAGTGCAAGAATCAAGAAACTCAAAGAAAATCAACGGTAAACCCAATCTTCACTACAAGAAACCTTTCTAATCCCTACAACCATGTAAATCAAGCTCTCAAACTCTTTCATGTATGTTAGATACCATCATAACCATCCCACAAAACTTCATTCACAATATCACATCTCCATAACCCAAGAACATCATGAAAATCAATAAGAAAATCATAACCAACATGTTCATCTTAAAGAAACATGATCCATTCTAAGGAAACAACACTCTCAAAAGGAAATAGAGATGAATCCAACAGAATATATCTCACAATTATCAAATCTAAGATCCTAGGAAAGAAAAAGTGAACATAAAATGCATATCCACTCAAACAATCCCTGAAATCAAGGTCCTACATAAGAAAATAATCAAGCTCATAAAGAATAGATGTAGAACCATAAAATCAAAGATCATTTTGCATAAATCTATGATCCTAAAAAATAAAAGTGTGCATAAATAGCATTTTCAACTTACACAACCAATTTTCATAGAGATTAGAACCACAATACCTTAGATCATGAGATAGAAATCACACATCTATGATCCTAAGAATAGAAAAGTGAGCATAAACTGAATATTCACCCACTCAATACTAATCCTCATTGTCTTGAAAAGAAAACTCCTCCAAAACTCTTTTTTTTTGTTTAATTTTCATTCCTCTATAAGTAAACAAATAAATCTATAGTTAGAAACCAAAAAATAAGGTAGGAAAATATGAATCTATAGTCATTTAGGTCATATCTAGGAAGCAAATGAGTTATCCATGAAGATTTCTAGAGTTGGGCGTGAAACTTACCCAATTGGGGAAGAACCTTCATCTCTTAGCTCAAGAACTTCTCTAATCCTTTCTAAGTCTTTCCTTCTTTGTTTTAATGAAGAAAAATGACCTAAATGAGATTTAAATCCTAAATGAGTTTTCACTTGTGTGGGGGGTCAAATGAAAGCAAGTCACATCATAAAAATGGAAAAAATCATAATTTTCAATATTTTCAACATTTTTTGGCATGTCATGATAGATCACGGGGTTTGTGATGAATCATGGGTCAAGATTAACCATGGATTTTGTGTCCTAACACTGTTCATGATCAATCATGGGGTTTATGATCAATCATAGGCACCACCCAAGAGGTATACCCCTTGTGCGTGATCGGTTACAACTTGGATCATCGATGTAGAATTTTTTGTTTTGACCTCTTGACAGTAAAATGGGCATAACTTTCTTTAAAATGCTCATTTTTGTAAATTGTTTATTAGGTTAGAAACTGGACTCCATGAACTTTCCAACAAAGTATGTCTTAACTTCTAATTCTCTCTGTATTGATTTTGGTAGACCTAGGAACTTACCCTAAATATGCTATTAGGATAACTTTCAAACTTGACAAGTTTGAGACCCATCCTCAGTCGTACACTTTAGGTTTGGTCTAAATGGTCCCTAAACCACTCTAAGGTATGTCTAACATAGATTCACCATTTTACCCTTTAAATGCAACGTAGGGTATTACATTATGTCTCATGGGGAACTTACTTTCTCTGTTGATCAACTCAGTGCCAGATTTCTTATATGCATGTCACTAGGTTTGTCTAACATATGTCTCGTGTGATCACTTTGTTGCCTTGCTCATATGACTTTGACCACATACTAGCTTAGTGACTCAGTTGGAGCTTAACCTGTTCGACTGCTCAAGCCCATTCATAGCATGCCCTTGAGGTAGTAAATTTTGTTTGTACGATGAGTGAGTATTGTTGGTCTGAGCCCTCACACGGTTAGTGGTAAGAGTTATATTGAACCAAGGGGTTTTCCTTAGGAAAATAACTTAAACTCTTTGGTAGTTGAGATTCTCATTGAAGGCATCCAATACTGCTAAAACCTTTATAATCCATCGAGGGGCTTCTTAAGAATCCTCCAAAATGTAGGTGCGTCTCAAGCCTCCCTTGGTGTGATATACTTAAGGCTCGACTGAGTTGGTTTGACCTTAAAAAGGTTGCACTTCATGACCGACAAACTTTTAATGACCATCCACATATGGGTTTTCCATGGGGATCTCGATTTACTGATTACCAAGACGAACCGTCATTTGACCTTTTCCCCTGAGTCCCTGTTCTTAGAATTGGCCAGAGAATTTTATTTTGTCAAACTGTTTTTTAATCAACTTCTTTGGTCTCCTTTTGGACCACCATTCTTTAAGCATCAACCTGAAGGTCATAGCAATCACCTTGGCTAGCTTATCTGGTGTGGACAAAAACTATGTGTTGATCTCGTCAACTAAGGCATTGAGTCCACCATCAAGTTGTTTGGGTATTCCATACCAGACTTCTTTATGAATGGAAGCTTTTCTATTCTCAAGGATGTTGAAATTTCTTCCTCTTCGAGATGTTCTCCCACTGTGGTCGCCAATCTCTATGTTAGAAAAATTTTCTTCTTCCACACCTCGAACCGGGTTTGAGTAACCTATATAATTGGAATAGGTTCGATACATGCCTTAACAAATAGGACTTTTCATAGACCTCAAAGGGAAGAAATAAAAAATCAAACTTTGTTGATATAAGAGTTGACAACCCAGTACAAGTATCTTGCTCAATTCAAACTTTATTTTTGCACTCTACTTAGTTGACAAAATGCCTCTTACTATTTTCCCTTACTACTTCATGCTTTCTAGGATGCCTTAGGATTCCTTGCATGAGATTATTGTTATTTTTGGTGAATTCCTTCAAAATACATGTTGGCTTATGAAAAATTATGCAATTCTATTGATTCTCTTGTTAGGATTTTAGAATTCATGTGAGATACATTGACCTTACACTTTGTAGAGATTGTCTCATGGCATGAACATGTTTTCATCGGCATGGTTTACTTTGGTGTTTTCAGAGAGTATTTTACTTGGACTTTTTCATAAGTTTTGGGGAACATCTGGGATATTTGGTTATGTCATTAATAGTAATCAGCATGACTCAATTTATCTTTTATGATCATCATATATGCCTTTGAATTGGTACTAGTATCTATACTTCCAAATTTGTATTTGACCCTTATATGTGATTTGTCTTTGGTTTTGGAACTATTTATGAGTTAGCACATATAGATATCATTCCCATGGCATACTTATATAGTAGTTACTTTACTATATATGAGTATGGATTATAACACCGGATTCATAAACATATATTTGATATAATATGCCCCTAAGTGGGTTGGTACATGTGCTATGGCTGTCATTAAGTGAAGGGACACTAATTGTTTAGTGACGACCGCCATTAGGAGAAGGGGTTACATATTTGCTCAGTGATGACCGCCATTGGGTGAAGGGACACTAGTTGTTCAGTGATGACTGCCATTAGGTGAAGGGGTTACATATTTGCTCAATGATAATCGCTATTAGACGAAGGGACACTAGTTGTCCAGTGATGATAGTCGTTAGATGAAGGGGCTACATATCTTCCTAGTGATGACCGCCATTAAGTGAAGGGGCTACATATTTTTTCAGTGATAATCACCATTAGGTGAAGGGACACTAGTTGTCTAGTGATGACCGCCATTAGACGAAGGGGCTAAATAATTTCCCAATGAATCTCAGGTACCCAACACATAGTTTGGTTTTATCAAAACCTCATTTGGGTTATTGAGATTGGACTCAGATTTGGATTTATCGAGATCTTTGGTTGGTTCTTAGTGTTTAGTGATGGTTTGATATTTGGATTATCGTGGTCTTGGAATATGGTTTGTAGTATATTTTCTTACTCTACATGTATTTATCTACCTACGTAATATATGGTAGTTGATTCATGGCACATGGCATATAACTTTAGTATATGTATGTTTTGAAACTATTTTCGTTTGGATTATCACTTAGTTTTTTTTTAAGTATGAACATACTTAACTCTAGTAGAGATATATGTATATTATTATTGATGCATGCACCAATGTACTCTATGTATTTCTTCTACTTTGGATCACTCTGTCTACTGTTGTACCTTTTTTTATAGGTAATTATAGGTGAAAACAAGTTTTGAACCCAGATCTATGGTACAAAACCCACAAACTTTACCAACTTAGCAACCTGACATCTTTATCTATTGTTATACTTGTTCTACTCCACTATTGTGTTGTATAAATTGCATACCCACCCGCTAAGTCGATCAAGCTTACCCTAATTGGCACCTCCCTCAGATGTGTAGGTATATAACTTGGGTTGTGCCTTAGGACGAGGTGGAGACACGTGGAGATTAGGCTGCTGGCCTAGTTTATTGTATCTTAGTTTTACATTTCATTTTTAATTTACTTGTATTTGGACCAAAGAGAAATGTATTTGTTGATATTTTGAGATGGGTCCCTTTATGGGATTGAATTGTATAAACCTTTATTATAGGCATGTCTTGACCATATACTTTGGAATCTTAGGATATTTAAATATGATGTATCTTTAATTTTCCGCTACATTTATTTTGGTTACTAACTGTTATCATTGTTATTTCTATTACACAAGATTATTGATTACCATTGTTATTACTATTCCGCTGCAATGTGATTATTATTTTAAACGGATTAATATGGATGTGGAAAGATAAGCAATACATCTATATGAAAAATAATACGTGAACAAGAAAGAGAGTTGGTAATCCACTCCGAGCTTGTTGGTTTCTCCGTTATGATAAACGGGTTTGGGGAGGATCATTCCCATGTTACAGATCTAAACCATACCCACTTTTCAGCCCCTAGATTTGGGTCATGACATACTACTCTCCATTTTCCACATATTCGCCATTACAGCTATTTCATTTATTGTTCATTGTGATGTCTAAATTCCATCGTAGGGTGTGTTGTGACCCTATTTCCTCTGCTTCATGCAAGTGATGACTCATGTTCGTTGTATATTGAACATCCTAACACGTGCCTTAATAAAAACTCTCATGTTCCAACTCGCCCTTCATTTTAGCAAATGGGTTCAAAGTTTAGCTAAAATCCACATGTTCTACATCTATAGGAGCATTTTTTAAATGGTGCCAACAAAGGTACCACCAAACTTTGTTGTATCCGTTCATTTTATCACCAATGCATTTCACCGAGGAGATTATGAAATTATGTTGCAACTAAGACAATCGTAAATGAAATGGGGCAAGTGACGTTCCCATGCCCTTGAAAACACTACTATCACTTTACGTTAACATCCTTGCAGAATCGTAGCAGCTACCTCCAAGGCACAACCACAACCATCACATATCTCTACGGCCAGCCAGCCGGACAAATCCAATGAATAACCGACCATATCAATATCCTTATTTTCAAAAGATGTAGATTTTAATCATGGTTTGCTTAATATCATCAATGAACTAATTTATAAATGTCATAGAGCTTTTAATTTTCTCAAAGTTGGATTAAAGTTCCGACTGTAATCAGATTCATGTTCACCAATTGAACACTCGTAAGACAACATTTCACCCCACAAAAGGGAACTATGAATTCTTAATAATGTCATCCGGGTTATCAAATGCCCACCAACGTTCCAAAGTTTGATGAATTCATTGTTTTGACCCTGTTGTGAAAGTTTGTCCATCCGAATATGTCTGAGTTTTTAATCCATAGGTAATTTTGAGTAGCATGTAAAACATCTTGAAATAGTTTTTTGAACACCAACTTTTCACGAAGTTGTCTAAATGCACATTTTCTCAATTATAGTTTTTATACTTGGCCAATAGACTTTTGGCACAGGTGGTTTTTGCTTATTTAGAAATAATTCTAAGTTTATGGAATGGCCTAAACCAATTTCTCTCAAAAGTTTCTTTCAGGATTTTTGAGGCTGAAGAATACAATCAGAATTTTGTAGGAAATAAGGCGCCAGTAATGCTCCTGTAAGTCGATGAGGATTTTATACGCTGACCCCTAACCTGTGCTGCATCTGTTGATGTCAAACAGGTGAAAACATCAGCGCTGAAAAGTGATTTTTACTTTTTGGGGCAGTGTGAAAACACTTTTGACACTGATGTGGCCACCCGTTGACCTAGGCGTTTGTATATGCCGGACATTTTCTCACCGGCTGTAATCTCCTAAAATTGGGGTTTTGAGTGGACATTCAAAGTTAATGCTGCATTTTTAGTTTTAAAGACTGCTCTGACAACTGTCCCAATGTTAGTATTACAAGACTTTTTTCAGCCGTACTTTCGCCGATAAGTAATAAATTTGATTAATCAGAAAAAATGATTACACGTTTGAATATTTACATTGATGAGCATCATTTCTACAGCCGTTTTGAGTTTAGCATGAAAGTAATTAGGAGTGAGTAATTTCTCAGCTGTACTTGATTAAATGTCACTCATGTAATGCTGTCAATTGGGTTAGATCGGCTCAAACCCAGACATGTTCAGTTTGAAAATTAATCAGGTTGAACCAACCTAATTCTGGGTTGGATTGAGTATGGGCCTTACTTTTAGGCCCAAAGTGTTATGGGTCAAGTTTGAACCGACTCAAATTCAGACTGAGTACCAATTGTTCAAAAAAAAAAAAAAAAACCCCCCATATAATTGAATTTAGGGACAATTATAGGCCTATAATCAACCAAAAAAATTAGAAACAGAGTTTTAAATTGGATAACCTGAATTCAGCCTGAAACCCATTGTTTTAAAATTGGCTGACTTCGGACCCAACTTTTAGACCTAAAGTTTTATTCAAGTTAAGTTTAAGCTCGGATAAAACATTTTGGATTGAGTTCGGACAAACCTCGGCTTTGCCCAATTGACAGCCCTAGGCTCATAGTAAATATAGACATCCCCAAACATAACTAGAATCCTTGAACACTGCACCTTCTTTTTGTTCCTCATTACTCTCTAGCTGATGGCTTACTACATTTCAATACTGATATCGTTCAAAAATTATGATTAGATCATCTGATTAAAATGCACCTCAGTTGTAACATGCAGCTTGATTGGTGAATGGATAAAAAATGCTCACCTAAACGAATGCTAACAACTGCTCCCTGTCAGGCAGTGGACACATCAGCACCGAAAAGTGAATATGCTCCTCTCAAAAATGTGAAAATTCTTTTCAATGCTGATATGTCAGCCCCTGACAAGGAGCAGTGACGAGCGTTTGTTAAGGGAAGCGATCACAAACCAATCCCGCCTGATTGATCCTTGTCAAAGATACTTTACAGAGGAAATCTATAGAGGAGGATCAGGCCTCTTGTAGATCCCAAGAAAATACTCTTTTCTCATAAAAAATGTGAAAGCATAGTTTGAGTGCCGAAGCCTATCAATTTTCTGGTATTAGTTGGTAAACTTTATAGTAAATTGTACTAACATTCATATATTTTTTACGAGCAAATCCTACTTAGTTCGTTAATCCAATCTCCCTCTTCAATTAAGACATAGAAGGAGTAAATGATTAAAAAAAAAAAATAGAGAGAGAAGAAATTGCAGTCATAAACATAATTAATTTTCAACAGAATTAAGACTTCTATCTGTTAATTTCCAGGCCATGCTTGCTACGTACAAAAGTAAAAGATGAACACCTCAGATTTGTGATTGCAAGTACAAGTGGGATTATAATCAGAACAAATCAGATATAAAATATAATACCTACCAAAAAATTATAAAATAAAAATAATTATAGTATAAAAATATTGGGCTCAGCAAAGCAAGCATATTCTTTAAATTATACAATTTTCAATAATTTAATAATTTAAATGATGACGAGGTAGGCTTCGTCATTTGGTACACCGTACGTCCCAACCACCAGATTTGGAGAGCTTAGTCAACTGCACTCTTAAAGGAATCATGCAACATGCTCAAGTACTTAACTGTACAAAAAAATAATACAACATGCGCATGTTAGACAAAAACAACATGCTTTCCTCTTGATCACGGACTTAAAATACCAGCTTGTATATTGTCATTTTCTTATGGATAAAAAACAATCATTTCATAGAAGAAGACAGCTCCAACTGCAAGGAATTAGAGCCTCTAGTAAAAAAAAAAAACAAGTCAATTAGGGACATCTACGTATCTAGAACTTCTTCACATGAATTTAGTCAGTTCAACAAGAATGGAGAGTCTAAGAGGTAATAAGTACTTTATGGTAGTAGTGAATGATTTCTCTCGGTTCATTTGGATAGCATTCTTGAAAGAAATCTAAAGCTTTTGATGAATTCTTGAACATTTGCAAAAGAATTCAAGTAAAAAAAAATTATTCTATCAAATGCATTTGAAATGACTAAGAAAAAGAATTCAAGAACTACAAGTTCTCAAATTGGTGTGATGATATGAGCATTAAGCATGAGTTTTTAGCACCAAAGACTTCATAATAGAATGAAGTTGCTAAAAGAAAAAATAGGACTTTCCCATTGCGAGTTTCATAATTGCAAACAAAGATCTTGCCAAGAGATTTTGGACAAAGTGGTAAACACCGCATATTATGTCTCAGACTGTGTCTATCGTAGACCCAGAATTAATAAAATAACTTATGAAATTTGGAAAGACAATAAGCCTATTTTCAAATACTTCAAAGTGTTTGGTAGTTCATGTTATATCCTAAGAGATAGAGAACACCTAAGGAAGTTTGACAAGAAAAGTAATAAAGCTATCTTCCTAGGGTACTCCACGAATAGTAGAGCTTACTAGGTGTTCAACAAGAAGACTCTCATTATGGAAGAGTCAATCAACATAGTTATTGATGATTATGAGAATTGTACAATACAAGTAGAAATACTCGTTATATTCTTAAACAATGAGCTAGAGACCTCACCTCGCATAAAGATTGATGGATCTCAAAAAGATAAAAAAAAAGTCTCATCACAATAAAGCTTTGAAGGTAATATATATATATATATATATATA
>JAOXJP010119970.1:0-13880 GCA_025762735.1 Platanus orientalis | reverse complement strand
AAAATACTTACTAAGCAAGCTATAACTCATAGATCTAGCATAGTTCAATGGATTGAATTCAAAGATTTCCAATAATATTAAGGGATTCCATGGTTAACATCACATAATCTAAAAATTAAAAGAGGAAAATCACATCACACTACTCATAGTAAGCAAGATTACTTACAATATCTCTAAATACTTGCTTATTGCCCAAGCTTCTTCTATTCAATCTCTTAAATTTACTTTATCTATAGAAATTTGTGTATATCTAACATCAAATGAATAAAACTAAGTAGTTTATAAAAAGAAATAACCTATTCTAACAAAAATTCTCAAGGATGGGTTGAATTTACCAAATTGGGGAATAGTTTCTCTTCATTTTTCCCAAATCTCTCAACTCTCTCTCGCTCTCTCTGTCTCTTCTTTTCTATGTTCTAAAAGGCCTAATAGACCCAAATGAGGTCACAATATGATTATATTTTATCACAAATGAGATCTTACTCGTGCGGGGTTAAATAGAAAGAAGTCATGTATTACATAGTTTTCATGCTCGGATCACAACACAGGTCATAACTGTGACCATTCATGCAGTTTGTGATAGGTCACGACTATGACCGGTCACGGGATTTATGATCAGTCACATGTAGGTTTGAGTGACACCCAAGAACTGTACCCCTTTAATGTGATCGGTCATACTACATGGGGGTTTTGTCATCGGTCACGGGGTTTATGACCTATCATGACTAAAGTTTGTTAAATTTTTAGGTTTCATCAACTTTTGTCACCAAAGCCTAATGTAAGTGGTCCAATGGTTCTCCAATTCAATCTAAACCATGTCTAGGTCACTTAAACATTAAGAATGGTCCTCATGCTCAAAATTACAAAAGGGTTCAAATTTGACCCGAATTGTCAAGTCTGGATTTCTTTAACTTTCCCACTAAGTTGGTGCAAAGTGTTATAGTATATCTTTTCAGACTATTTATTACATATTTATAGAGTTAAAAACCATAAAATGATTAGGCCAAAATGGTCTAAAAATCTTCTGTAAAAAGAAAGAATCGAAAATCATTAAATTTGTTTTTTTGAAAATTTCCCGTGAATGACCAATCATTGATGATTGAATGATCAATGATTGATCATTCTAGGTGAGTTCTATAGACAATTAAAACTGCATTCAACCTGACCAATCATTCATCCCCGATGGTCATTCACCAATGACCGATCATTCAAAACTTATGATCAGTCATTCATCCCTATTTTTTGGATTTTTCAATCTCTTTTTATTCATTTCACACTGAAACTCATTTGATTCCTGCAAGGTCCATATCTATAGCTCGGGAAAGGTCTCCTACTAAATCCAACCTAGGTTTTGGTTGATCTTTATGAAACTTGTATTTCTTACCTTTGCTACATACTCATAAGTGTCTAAATATTGCCTCAAATTTCTTGTTAAGTGAAGTTGACGATTACTCAATTTTGACTTTCCATGTTGAGAGCTCTTTGTGCATGATGATTCCATTTCAAATGCTTATTCTTCATACAACATGCTCACACTCTTAACTTGGACTATGCATACACTCTTGGCATGGGATTGAAAATTGTTCAACAATCTCCCCCTTTGTCAATTCCATGTCAAAACAAACATACAACTCACATAAACTTTTTTAATATTTTACATTGAAATACATATAGAAATAAAGTTACAAAATCCCCCTAAATACATTATCACCCTTAGTGTATGATCTTCCTTTTATTGTGATTGTGTGAGTTGTTGATGTATGTCAATCCCATGAGCATGTATTGGGCAAGGGTAATGCTAGGAGCCTTGTGTATGTCTGATGTGAGCTCACAAGTTCGAATCATGAAGCCAAAAAGGATTCAAGACCAAGGAAAAACACCTAGAAGAGGCACTCCAAGGAAGGTATAATGCATGCATGACATATCATATTGTGTGCCTAAAAGGAACCTTAGACATGGCTTAGGGTACCCTATGTTGCCCCAAAGGAATGCCCAAAAGACTGCTCAAAAGGATGCCTAAGAAGCACTAGTTACTATATTGATCACAGAAGCCAAATCGATTACGTTTTTACCAATTGGTTTGGTGAAATTGATTGTAAAAGCGTAATCAATTTCGAGGCAAATTTTGAGCACATTTCCTTTTCAGCCAAGGGCCAAACTAATAGGCCCAAACCGATTTGAGATGGAGTTTTGGGATTTTGTCCCAAACCCAAATTGATTTCAAAAAGCCAAATTGATTTGGCCTGAAACTCAGTTGCCAAATCGATTACCCCTTTTGAAACCGATTTGGAACTCAAACTAATTTCAAAAAGCCCAATCGGTTTGGGGGATATTTTTGAGAAAAAAATTTCACAAAAATTTAGGGAAGATTTTTGAAATTTGAACCCAGTTTTGGTTCATCTAAAGGCCCATAATCACTCCCATTTTAATATATACTCATCCTAAGGCCAATGAGGCTATTCCGCACTATAAAATGAGCTTTTCCCTTTAGGTTAAGCACATCCTCCAACACTCCAAGTTTTTAAAGAGAGTCAAGAGACATATTATTCTGAGAGCCTTCTCCACTGTGTAAATTTTTGTTGCCTATTGTTTACTGAATTATAGTAGCTAGCATCATACTCTTCTCTCTACTATTTTTTCTCTCTTATTAAGCTATATTCCTACTATTAAGGAGAAGTTGTGGTGAGTGGTTTTCCCTAAAGGAACTCACCTTTAGCTGAGCTTAAGGAGCACTAGAGTCAAGTACTTGGAGTTTGTGGGCAACTAAGGCATATCAATTCATCAAGGAGCATCCCACACATTGAGCAACTAACAACATCAACCATTTGGTGGAAACATTTGCTTGACTTTGCATTCATATTTACTTTTACTGTTGTTTAGCTTCTACCGAAGACACCAAAGATATTGCACATTCGCCGAAGACACCGAGTGTTGTAGTTGGCTTGCTTATGAGCAAGTAGTAGGGTTTATATATTGACCTAAGTTGTAATAGAACCTGAATAAAATATACCTAAACTCGGTAGTGAGCTTTAGAAGAGTAGACGTAGGCCCGAGTGCCAAACCACTATAAATCTTGTGTTGTGGTTTGTGGTTGTGTGATTGTCTGTCTCTTTGTTGCCTTACTTCATACTACTCTTGCCTACTATATGTTTGTTATCATCCTTGAGTAGTTACACTTGAACACACACACTCACTCAATTGGACATATTGTAAGAGAATCTAATAACCAAAACTTGGTAATTGAAAAAGGGGTTAATTAAATTAAAAGAAATCCTATTCACCCCCCCTCTAGGATTAATTAAGTAGTATTTCACCTTTTAATTTCATGGGTCGTTGTTTAGATCACTTTGCGCTGAAATGTGACATTGCCTTGGCGATCATCTACTTAGGCTGAATTTTTTTCACGGATGGCTTTACTTTCAAAGATTGTCCAACCTTCCTCATCATCTGAGTTAGCCTAAAATTTTGCTCGACTATAAATCACATCATTATCATTAATGAAGATGTAGTTTGTTGAAGCTAGCTATTGTGTTTCCACTTCCAGTTTAAATTTCCCCTTATTGAGTAGCTCTTGGAGTTTATCCTTGAATATAAAGCACTCCTACAGGGTATGCCCTAGCAAGTAATGATATCGGCAATACTTAGGGTCATTGATTTTTTTAGCCTCAGTTGGTCGCTTAGATTCGGGGAGAACTATTTCCCTAAAATCTATGGTTTGTTTAAAGAGACTTTCGAGGTCGTCTGGATGGAAAGTGTATGTTCAATCTTGTCTCTCATTCATGGTCAGCCGTTTGGTGAAAGCTTCCTACCATGATGGAGGAATTGTGTCTATCTCGGGTGTCTTCTTGACAAGTAGCTTGACAGCGAGCTTTTTAGCCCTTACCATGGTAGATTCTAATTTATTCACCATTGTTTTGCCTTTTCTTTCTCATTTATGTTCTAACAACGTTTTCTCTAACTCATAAGCTTTAGAGATTAAATCATCAAACCCTAAGAAGGTTTGTGGAGTGAGAAATCAAACGAAATGTTATGCAAACACATTTCCACGAGTTCCTTGGTGGGGAAGACGTGCTCGTAGGCATATGTCATTTACTTCCACCCATTGATGAAGTTGATAACTAACTTGTTAGCTTGCTGCTTTTCGTTGGTCAATTCATGCACTTTAATTGGCTTGTGGGCACTCCAAAATTGTAGAAGGAATGCTCGTTTTATTGACTCCTAGTCCAAAATTGAGTAAGGCTTGATATTGTATTACCAAGTAAAGGCGGCCTGTCTAAGGATTAAACAAATAATCTCAACAGTAAATTGCTATACTGGATGATTGAACCACACCAAGATTTAAACTGATCAAAGTTTTTCCAGGGACAAGTGGTCCCCATTGAACATGTTAAAATGTGGTTGCACAAACTTGGGAGGAAAAGACACCATGTCTATGTGGGGAGGATAGGGCTTCCCGATTGAATATCTTCACAAGGATTCTTGTTCTTTATATTCCTTAAGCATTTCTGCCATCATGGAATGCTTGGAGTTAGGGTCCATGGAACGTGACCCTTGCGGGATGTATGGCCCTTGGGGTGGAATGGAAGAGACATGCCCATAATAGCCCTGGTTGTACCCCCATTATGGAGAGGGCCTTCGTGGTGGAGGTTCTAGGAAATGATACCCCTGTTGAGAAAGCCTTTGTAGGAGAAGCTCTTGAAAATGATATCCTTGCTGAGAAGGCCTTTATGAGGGAGGCTCTTGAAAATGATATCCTTATTGAGAAGGCCCTTGTAAGGGAGGCTCTTGAAAATGATATCCCTATTGAGAGGTTTAATTGAGGACTAACTCCTATCGGGATGCTAGCTCATGGAGGCGAACCTTGTGGGATGGAGGTATTCAGAATGATATCAGTAGATGAGGCTACCCTCGGCATAGACACAAAACTATATTCAGGTGTGAGTTGGGATTGTACCCCCAAGCCTTAGCTTTGAATGGTTGGTCTGGCAAACTCCACTACGGGGTGGATCTGATTAGGAGGAATTACCACTTGTCCTGTTGACATGAATTGATTAAGCATGGCTTTTAATTCAGCTATGGTTGTCTCTTGTGCAACCAAACGTTGGTCACCCTCTTTGAGGTGTTCTTTGAGTCTTGCCTATACTTCTATTGGAGCTAGCTCTCCATCCGAATTACTTTCGTAGTCTCTGACATTGACATCTTCTGGAATTTTGTGATCATCTGTAGGATCAATTGAAGGTGGGTCTAAAGCACCCCCTTGATTGGTACTGACTATTTTCAATGGTTGGGTTGTAGATGTTATATTCACTATAGCTACTGGTTTGGACATCGTACATAGTCTTGTGTCATCTTGGAATCTAATAGGAGATTGTTTTGGCATAGCCAATCTACAAACTCTACTTGCAGTTAACTGGCTTTAAGTCATCATTTCAGTAGAATTTATAATGGATGGTCGTAGTCCCAGGTGATTTGGATTGTCTAGCTGAATTTCTTCTCGACCCCCAGTGACCATCACCGATACCCGAGGCTTTTCTTTAGGCCCAAAGATCATTCCTTTGCTGACATAGGGAGTGTATCATGTACTTCCCTCAGTGTACAAAGGCAAGGATGGGTCGGACCTCTATAGGTGTGTCCAAGGCAGGAGTGCATTGATAGGGATCATCCATTCGGTATCATGAGTTGCAAAAACATTTTTATGCGTTCTTGCTCTTTTTCTCTAGGCTATATTCATTTTCCGTTGGTGTTCTGGGGAGAAAGATCTCCACTTTTGGGAGGGTTTCTTGTCCATGAATTTTCTTAGAGGTTCAAATCTGGTCAGCATTGAGTCCCAGAGTTCAACAACAATCTCAGCTTCACGTTGTTCATGCAGAACACTGAGGGTCCGTGTGGTGAACTTCCCAGTGTCTTGCTCAAGTTGGAATTATAGCTCGATTATAGTCATGATAAGTACCTTGCTATGTCTGGTTGTATTGTTATTATGGTTCTTTCTTTTCTTTTTATTATGAGGCA
Organism: Platanus orientalis; assembly: GCA_025762735.1. Classification (NCBI taxonomy): domain Eukaryota; kingdom Viridiplantae; phylum Streptophyta; class Magnoliopsida; order Proteales; family Platanaceae; genus Platanus; species Platanus orientalis. Next base: position 7,871 of record JAOXJP010119970.1, on the reverse strand, counting down.
AATTATTATCTAAATGATCCCCTTGTTTTCTATAGGCAGTGCTATGGCTTCCGAAAACTTGGCTCACGAATGGCGCTTTCTTTGCGAAAGGTATCTTTGTGAGGACAATTTAGCTCACAATGGAGAGTACCCTCATGGGAGAACCTCATCTCACAAAGAGACATGGCCCTGTGAAACATTCTTTGCTTGTAGAGGTATTTTGTCTCGCGAGGGAGTTTTCTTTTGCGAAGGCACCCATCTTCATGAGAGGGTTTTTCCTTGGATTTCAAAAGTATACTCATACTGCTTTTAAGTGTTAGGTTGTAGTGAGTCAAGTCCTCACAACATTGTTTTGCTTCATAATGAGTTTTTCTTCATGATTAACTAAAGGCCCATGTCTTTTTCATCATCGGAGCTTCCCTTGGGTAAGTCCATAATACCTTTTGGCACCTAGCTCAAGCATATCTTCTCAGAATATTTACTCTGTCTTTTCCCAAAAATTTGAGTAGAGTTTTCCCTTATTTCAGAAGAAACTATAAGGGAGGAGACGATCTCAACATCATTGTTGATGTAAGCTCCGTTTCCAACAGTTACACTGGCCTTTACAGGCACGGGCAAAACTATTTTCATGACTGAAGAGTGTGAGATAACTTCTTCTCTAGGAAGGGTGCATGCATCCTCAGTCTTAGGAGGTCGTGTAGTGCAGCCATATCTCCTCTCGGGAGAGGGCGAGCTAAAGTACCCAAGGAGATGAATGGTTTTGATGAACCACCTAAACCCATGTCTTGGGTCCCATCAAGGCACATGGGTAAGCAATAAGGGATCCCATGGATGCAAACTTCTCAAAATTCCTAGAAGTGCTATGTCAGAAAACTTGTTATCACAATGAAACAAAAAGAAAGATGAGAGGAAAGTGAAGTCCCACTGGGTGTGCCAAAAATGTGTAACACAAAATTTCATGTATGTTCTTTATGGAACGTATAAAACTTGAAGTGTTCAAATTCCCAACCTTTAGAGGGTTGGTTTATTATTTTATATGTGGGGACTTTCACTCCGAATCTCTAAGAGAGACTTGTTAATTACAGTTGTTAATAGAAGACCTCTGATTTCCTAATTGTTTCATGACTTGAAGGACAAGATTGTAAAAAACATAAATATTGAAATGTATTGATAGTATGGTGAAGCGCGGAATACAAGAACTTCTCTTTTCCTCTTCTTTACAGCTTTTGACCATTACCTAGTCTGAGAACTAACTACGCATCTGTTAGCTTGTGTCTTCTTCATTGTGCATCACAAAGGTATGATGGACATGCTACCTAGAAGAAGATTGGCTTGGAATTTGAAGGTTTCGCCTAGCGAGTAGGTTATGAACTAGTGAAAGTTGTAGAGGAACGACTCTTCAGAAGTACTCTAGCCTTGAAGAATGAAGGTAGAATCCAAAGAGAAAAAAATCCAAATCCTTTTAATGATCGACTCCTCTTATTTATATAGAGGCTAGATCTACCTTTCATGCATGTTTGTTTCCTTAATTTTAGCTTGGCTCTTTGACTTTCATGGGAAAGCACTGATATGGTAGTTCCTCATTAATCTCACAAGATATTCTGTTACTGGTCAAATTCCTTTCTGAGTAGGACTTTGCATTGAACCCTATCTCAATCCCTTAATTCAAGGGATTTCACAACAGAGCCCATTTAGAGTAAAACTCTTAATTAACCGATTATGTATACTTTCCAAGATTCCATGGCTTTGACATAATCCCTTACGAGTATAACTATTTATGGATGTGTCGGGACCTAAAATAATTATCCCTTACTTCCCCTTGGGGTCCGTGTCACAAAACATCAACTTTTGTATCTCTTCGTGAGGCATTGTTTATCACTCACAAGCAGGTGTCCCTCGCAAAGCATATGCTCCTTACAATGCACACATCACTCATGAGGATTCTTCTTCATAGGGCTCTTTTACCATTCACAAGGGCACCTTTTTGCAAGGCATTGTTTATCACATGTGAGGGGTATTTTAGTAATTTCATAGAAATTTGCATGCCAACAATAACAATGGTGTTAGTGTTTGGACAAAGACAACAGAGAAGGTAGGGAGGGTAGTGGTGGTGGTGGCTTAAGTATGGGTGATTGGGGCTATGACATTGGGTGGTAATGATGTTATGAGCAATGTCAATGACACTAGAGGGCAACGGTAGTGGGTGAGAGTGATGTTTTGGTTAATGTCACTAGAGGACAGGGGTAATGGTAGTAGAGACGAGGGAATGTAGGTATGTGTATACTCAAAACACTTTATTATATGAACATATGTTTAATGATGATATGAATTTAAATAGGTATTTGGTGAACATATGTTGGATGATATCTTCAAGCATGTGTTTAATGATAGGTTGCTAACCTTCCAAGAGGCAACAATTTTGATATAATGTGTTGATGTGTATGTGATGATATCTTCAAACAGTTTTATATAGTAGATATATGGAAGTTCAAACATATTTTATGTTGTTATATGGATGTTCAAACATGTTTTATGTTGTTGTTAGGTGGATATTCAAATTGGTTATGTAAGTGAAATGTTCAAACAGGATGTGAAGTAGATATATAAATGTTCAAACAAGTTTAATGTAGTAGATACATGGATGTTCAAATTGGTTGTATTGGTGAAATGTTTAAACAAGTTGTGTAGTAGATACATAGATGTTCAAATATATAGGTTTAATATAGTAGATATATGGATGCTCAAAATGGTTGTGTAGGTGAAATGTTCCAATTGGTTGTATAGTAGATATATAGATGTTCAAATAAGTTCAATCAGACCATTTAATTAATATCCATGCGTCAATCAAGCCAATCAGGCCATCTGATTAACATCCACCCATTGATTATGCTAATCAGATCGTTTGACTAATATCCATGCATCAATCAAGCCAATCAAACCGTTTGATTAATATCCAACCATTGATCATGCCAATTGAACCATTTGATTAATATCCAAGCATCAATGAAGTCAATCAGACTGTTTGATTAATATGTAGGCATCGTTGAAGTCAATTGAACCGTTTAATTAATATCCAGTCATCAATCAAGCCAATCATACCGTTTTAATTAATATCCAAGAGTCGATTAAGCCAATCAAACCATTTGATTAATATTTATGTGTCATTCAAGCCAATAAAACCGTTTTATTAATATTTGGGCATCAACCAAACCAATCAAACCATCTAATTAATATGTAGGTTTCATTCAAGTGAATCAGACTATTTGATTAATATCTAGGTGTCAATCAAGCCAATCGGACCATTAGATTAATATCCATGCATTAATCAAGCCAATTGGACCATCATGGTGCTCATTTTATGACCATAAGATCAAAATATATTAATTATTGGACAATTATTTAGTTTCTTGTCAACAATTAAATGGACATGAGATTAATTTCGTCTTCACATGGGTTAAGGGTACTTTGGTCATTGAAATACAATCCCATTTGTCGTAAGGGTAGTTTCAGGTTTATACATTAATCTTTGGTCACGTGATTTGTTTGACTAACAGTTAATGACGGACAACTGATAGTAGGGTGGCATTTGACATCTACAGTAATGGTAAAGGTTTTTTTTTTTTTTTGTAATTATCAATAGATGAAGGGGGATCTATATATTGTTAGATAGTTGAGGGGTGTTTATTTTTTGTAGTTAACCCAAGAAAAAAATGAAATCTTGGGTAAATACAAACATAAGATATTGTTATGCTAAATAGAAGACATTCTCCAATCAAGGAACGGCTGAACACACTGACTGACCCGGGCCAAGCTGAACTTGAACAAGTTTTTCTCCCGAAGAACAAATCCTATCAAGAAAGATCTCCTACACCCAAATTGTCTGTCTCCCATGTCCCCATACACAAAGGATGGGATGTATAGGGTTAGACCGTAAAAATGGTTTTCAAATGAAAAAGTAGGTACCCAAAATAAGCAGAGGATAAAAAATGCTTCCCTTAACTATCACTAACCACCGGCCCCTGTGGCGGCTTGCGATAATTAAGGGAAGTGTTCCCAAACCAACCTCAAAATAAGCGGTGAGGATTTTATACGCTGACCCCTAACCTGCGCCAGTGTCCGCCGATGATCAAGTGGGTGGAAATATCAGCGCTGAAAGTGATTTTCACTTTTTGGGGGCTTGTGTAAATCACTTCTGACGCTGATGTGGCCGTCCTTTGACCTAGGCGTTTGCCTATGTCAAGTATAGAAAAGCCTTGCCACAAAATAAGTGGGTTGGATTTTATATGTTGATGCTATCCTCCTCTAACCTCTGCTGAGGGTCAAACGGGCGGAAACATCAGCGCCAAAAGTGATTTTCACTTTTTGGGGGTGTGGTAAATCACTTCTGATGCTGATGTGACCGCCCCTTGAGCTCAGCGGAGGTTCGCATTGGTGTAGAAAATCCTAACTGCAAAATAAGGGGTGTATAGGGTTAAAACCATAAAAATGTGTTCAAGTAAAAAGTTAGTTACCTTAAAAGAGACACCAAATTAGAAAATAAAAAATCATGTCATCATATGGTGTGGGGACATGGTGGGACAGATAAATTTTGGTTTAGGAGATCCTTTCTCTTTTTTTCCTTTTTTTTTGTGGTAAATTTTCTCAATTCTACATGATATGTTCATATAATAATTGTAGCCAGAATGTGAACAACTGTTCGGATTTATACTTATCGAAAAACGAAAAGAAATTAAAAAAAAAAAACTGTTTGGATTTATTCGTTGGGATATCCCAAGCTTGTTTCCAAATAATGTTCTAAAATTTTCGAACACCTCTTGGTTACAAGAAGTTTAATTGAATGCTTCTAGTTTACATAATTTTTAGCTGGGTTGGATCATAATGTGAAGTTTCTTCAGGGTGCCATCTCTTTCTCTCTCTCCCTCTCTCTCTCTCTCTCTCTCTCGTCACTTGGCTATAGCCCGCAGATGTCATCAATCATAATGCCAACTTTTCAATCAATGGATCTTTTACCCTGCTAGTTAACTATTTGCTGAGTTTTAAGAGCAATTAAACATAAGCAACCGGCTAGATGGTAGGAATATTGTTTGTATTTTGGAGTGTAGTCTACTAAAACACAGGATAATTTGTAATACTATGCCTGTACTTTTTACAATCATATGAAGATTAAGCTTCTACAATGAACTAAAATGGTATATACATTTCAAACGAAATTATAAACTTGAGCTACTATATTACAGAAGACAGAACTAGCCTAACTGCACTTTATGGGCGCTAGAGAAATGCTTAGCCGCGGCGACCATGGTCACCTCCGGCCCCGTAGCCCTTGCAGATTTCGGACCCTTCACGGTATCACCTCTTCCAGATACATAGAAACAAGAAGATATAGGTCTTAAGAGTGGTGAGTACCAGCTCAGTTTCTTATCTTTGCTCATCTTCCTCTGTTGTGTACTATCCCCCTTTCAAGTAATCACAGACAGTGGAAAAGATGGAGAGTAAACCTCACTATTCTCAATTTATGAAAAATGGGTTTTGGTTTTCACTTCCAAGGGTGCTTGTCTTCAGAACTTCTTGATGCTTTTCTAGCTTGCTGAGCTCTTATATAGCCGAACTTTCTTGGTGCTCAAGCTAATATTTGGAAGGGTTATGGGTTTGGTCATAGAAAACACTGCAAGTGGGAAAATTCCTTTTGACACTGATTCATTAATGACGGCTTGATCTTTCTTCCACTTTCAAGGCAGTTTCTGATAATATAGCTTCGTGGAAATTGTCTCTAACAATTAGATGAATGTCAACTTCAGCAAACATAAATAAAACTAACTTGAGGAAATAGTCTTGAATATTTCTGCTTCCAGTCTATGGATCTTAGCTTTCTTCAACACTAATATATTAAAAAAGAAAAATACATCTATTTTAAAAAAAAACATATATCCATCTTCATACCTTAAATCGTGTTTTGAAACGTTGGATATATAGGTTCAGAACTAATTAAATAATAGAAGTCTTAATCATTTTCAAACCTTTCTAAAACTTGGTTTTAACTAACTTTTAAGTTGTATTTGAATTTCTTTTTAATTAATAGTTTAAATTACTTTTATTTTTATAACCCATAAATTAAACCAGTATAATTTAAAGAAATACAAAGGCTCATTACTAATATATTAGTATGTTGGTCATCCGAATCTTTTGATTTAGAACTGCTCGAGCACATGTGTAATGTGATACCATTTTAACTTTGAAAAATATAGATTGAAATGTATTTATATGTTATGTTTATGATATAATTAAGAAGTGTTTATGCCATCAAGTACAAATATCCACCAAAAATTAGGTGAGAACGAATCTTGTGAGAACTGTGAAAACGGCATCAGGGTGCGGACACATCAGCGCCAAAAAGTGATACGTGCCTCCCAAAAAGTGCAAATCACTTTTCGGTACCAGCTTTTTGTTCCAGAAAAGATACAAATATCAAACGCTAGCATGGGTGGCTGCACTTCTCAAGAGAAGGTCTGGCGATCGAATCTCCCAGCCGACAAAACATTCCGTAAACACGCTTTGACCAACACGTTTATTTTTTTGGTTAGGTAATCATAGGTGAAGACGGGTTTTATACCCAGGTACAACACCCAGACTTTACCAACTTAGCAAGCTGGCATCTTCTTGATCAACACGTTTTAATCCATGGCCCCCTGAAATAAATAAATAAAAGAGAACGATTCTGTTGACACTTTGGCAAAAAGTTAAAGCATACTAATAAGACTGAAAAGAAACATAAATATTCAATAATTAAAAGGAGGTTCCCTTTGTGTGTGGAGACGGGGAACAAACAAAATGGGTGTTGATTCTTTCCCTTCACTGTAGAAGAAAATGAAATCTTGGGTTTTCCATTCAAAACAATAAAATGATACTCTTTTGTTACATGGGGATTTGACTATATTCAAAGCCCAAGACTATATTCAGAGAGCTTCCTTATCAAGGCTGAGTCGACCAGATAAAGCACCAAAGGGTGTGGAATAGGGGTGGGCATGGGCCGGGGCGGGTTGGGTCATGTTAGGCCTAGTCTCGGCCCACTATATTAGGCATCAGCTCAGGCTTATAATGTTTTTTAATATTTAGGCCCAACCCCGGCCCTATAGATTTTATCGGGCTTTGGACCGGGTTCAGGTTAGCCCATGAATCTCCCAAAACATGAAGGATGAGGTTGAGATTTGAACTCAACACCTACTAAATAATAAACGAAGCAAATGTTATGTAATAAAAATGCCTTTGTAGTGTATATGGTGAATTATAAAAGACGTGTTGTTTTTGGGGGTGAAAAGGTCCAAATAAGTGTTCAGTTGAAAAAGTAGGTGGTCAATAAAAGACATCAAATTCAAAAACATATCATGTGTCAATCAATGGCACACCTTTAGAGGTCTATCCCAAAATAGACAATCATTCTCCTTGATATATTGTATGAAAGATATGTTGCTTACTACTCACATAAACATCCAATCTACAGAAGAGTTAAATCATCAATGTTATCTTTCTGGTCTCATTTCCATCTTAACTGTTCTTATGCCCCATATAGATATATATATTTATTAAAACAACAAGTAATGATTTGAAGGCCCTCATTGTCTTCTTACACATGCTTCTTCTACACATGTATAGCATTCCTTGCTTTCCTACACATGCTTCTCCCACACATGTGTATTCTCTCTCCCATCTAACTCCTAATTAAATAATTTCTTTAAATATTCTTACAGTTTTTCCTTATTTATTTCTTATGTTTCTGCCATATATGTATAGCCTTCCTTGTTTTTCTACGCATGCTTCTCCCCCACATGTGTATTCTCTCTCCCATTTAATTCTTAATTAAATAATTTTTTAAATATTATTATCATTTTTTCTTA
>JAOXJP010119969.1:0-27869 GCA_025762735.1 Platanus orientalis | reverse complement strand
CCTCTCAATCAAGGTTTCTCCAATCGTGTAGCTATAATCTTTTCTTATCCTTTAATTTGTTTTTGCTTTTTTTTTTTTTAAAGAATGATTGTATGTGTTGATGTTGTATCTAGGACCGTGGACATAAAACATGGAGAAAATGGGTGGGAATTTGAAATTTCTTCTAACCCACCTAAATTCTTGCTCAGTTTCTTCCATGTGTCATCCCCACGGTCTTGAACACCAAAATATTCGACAGAACATTTGCTTCCTTCTCTTCATTAACAGAAGTCTAGTTGCTTTCCCTATGTAACACATAAATGTAACCTAAGTCCATGATAGAACTTATTAGATCAGGCGCGGAAAGCAAATTAAAGACTAAGGAGAATCAGAGATCCAAATGCGATAGTTCTCTAATAAGAGATTGGAATGTTGATCGATCTTATGAACAATCATGGAAGAACATTATTGTTAGATTTGAATATAAGAAGGGGAAGAAACAGAAGATATAAAATGAGATTTCAAATAGAAATCATCTATTACAAGGTGATGGACGAAGGGTTTCCATCATCTCCAGTCTAAATGGATAGGTAACACGCTAGTTTCTGCCAAGGTACACTATTTGACAAAGGGTGTATTAATAAATACACATGCACATATTTGTTGTGCATTTACAGTAATAACTGCCTATAACGCATATTTTTCAATCAATACAATTTTGAATCATTTCTAGTTTGAAAGGATAGATATCACACCACTACCAATCATTGCTTGAAATGTGGCCTGAAAAGGTGTTCAGGTTAATACATATGGGTCAAAGGAGGGTATTATGGTAAATACACAGTAAATAAGTAGTATTTATTACAATGTACCCTTTTTTAGGCATTGGTCACATCCTGAGAAGAGACTGGTGTGGTATCTTCTAGTCAGACTAGAGATGATGTGAACTCAGTCAATATGCCTTTCGTCATGCATCATGTCACTTACTGATCGGTACCGGTGTGATATGCACTAGTTGGTACTGACATGATATCAGTCCATTCAAATTGGAGACGATTCAAACCCATGGCCGTGGGAAGATCCTCTATGCAGGATGTGGAAGTAGGCATGGCAATTTGTGTTGGTGGGTTGGGTGTCGTGTTGAGTTAAGGGTATATGATTATATGGGTCAACTCGAGCATGACCCATTTATTAATTGTGTTAAGGGTATATGTGGGAGATGATTGGATGAATGATTGTTTAATCACTTTTATCGGGAAAGATGTTTTTAATAGCATCGATAATGAGAAGATCATCCCATGAGGCCTCGTCGTGGAGAATTGCCACTATAATTGTATGTGGATTTTTAGTAGGCAATTATATTTAGTGAACAAATGGTGCACAGCCCTTGCTTGATGTAGTTAGGGTTCTAAGTAGAATAGGAGGGGAAAAAGAAGAAGAATTTGGGAAAAACGTATAGAGAGTATATCACTACTCACATACTTTGCTTCATATATCAAAGAGGAAGAATACAACTATGGGTATTTACAAGTACACCCCAATGCTATACATAGACTAATATACCCTTACAAATATACCAATGAAATACAACACTCCCCCTCAAGTTGGTATATAGATTTTGTGCATATCCAACTTTCCAACAATATAACTGAAACTAGGACTATGCAGGCCTTTTGTGAACACATCAGCCAACTGATCTTTAGTCTTCACAAAGTGTATACATATTTTCCTAGTTGTAGTTTTTCCTTGATGAAATGTCTATCTACCTCAATGTGCTTGGTGAACTCACAGGTTTCACAATGACTGAATGACATAACTCGGGAAATAATTTTTGCAACATAGGAAAGGGTATATGACCAAAGATGATTATGCCATTGAAAAAACTGAGCATGTTGGGAAGAAACAAAAGAGGGAGGTAGCTACTAAACTATTAGTGATGAAGGTGGTGTTTGTTGAGTGGTTGAGGCAACTGATGAACAACTATCTATATGGTATAACCCCTCATCTGCATGACCTCTACCAATGGTCTTCCTTGTTTTTAAGTTCTAAAAAACACAATAAGTAGGAAAGAAAGTAACACTACAATTCAAGGCTTTTGTAATATGCCTAACAAAAACAAGATTTAATTAAAAATTAGGAACATGGAATACAAAATACAAAGGTAAAGAGGATTAAGAGGAATATAACCGGCACCAACTACAAATGACAAAGAACCATCAGCAATACAGACCTTATCTCTTCCGGAAGAAATACAGTGTGATGAAAAAAGACTAGACATACCAATCATATTATAGGACGCCCTAGAATCGATGATCTAAGGACTATTGGGCATAAGGCTATGGAAGGAGGTTGCAGTACAAGAACAGGCAGAGAGAATACCAATAGGCCAAAACCTTGTCATAAGTCTTTGTATAGAACACCACAAATGCTTTAAGAGATGCCAAAAACCACAAATACTATGGGTTGAACATCACTTCTAGACAAAATACACATTAAGAAGGCAAATCACCACAACCACACCAACAAGAATATGCAGTCACAGAATGGAACACGCTCCCAGTTAACAATCACCATACAAAAGGCTTCGAAAACACATCCAAAAAATACACCGTTCTTTGGAAAGCAAAGGCACACAAGCCAATCACAAATCAGCTACACAATGAAAGATAGCTTTGAAGTCATGCCAAGAACAACTCCCTCCAATAGCCAACCAGACTTGACAGGCCAATATATGCTCAACCATCACAACGGAATACACACAAGTTGATCCAAGAAGAACAAGATAACACCACTGCACATCAAGCTACAAAGGCTTTTGCGCAAGGACACATCCAAAATAACACCAACCGAGAGCCATACTGGCAATTAGCTCACTCCAGTCTGAACAACACAACAACAAATACAAACCAAGGGAGCATCACACCAGCACCCTATGTCAAAAGCACATAACAACATCAACAAATGCTATACTGTAGAGAACTCAACCCAAAACAGCTTGCTAAGTTGGTAAAGTCTTTGGGAGATCTTATCACAGGCTTGGGTTTGAAACCAATCTTCACCTACTAGTAAATTAACCGTAAATGTTTACCTATAAAAAAAAAGAACAAGAAAATAAAAAACTAAGCACCAAAGAAGCTAATAGAGAACTAAACTGACAGTATTCACTGAGTACAGGCTGAAACTTTAAGAGAAAACACGAGCACACAAAATTGAAACTAGAAACTTGTTATATAGTCCAGGTGGTAAACATACCCTGGTAAATGCTACATAGAACCTTTAAATCTTCATGGAATCTTGTGAGATTGGTTGCAAAAGCTCATAAATATATTGAGTGACCAAAATGGTACAGTTGGAGAGCCTAAGAACTCAAGATAAGTCCAGATTGAGCAGAAATCTCAGATCTGAGAAATTCTGCTGAAAATTTAAAAAAATAGCTAGAAAATCATAAACATGCTTAAATGAAACAAAATCATATCCATAAAACACCAAAAATCAAGAACTACTGATACTAACAATTTTTGTCACTGACCTAGCAGATCCATATGGATGGTGACATCATCACTGCGGGCATGATGATGTCAGTAGGGGTTGACCAGAAGCTGTGGAAGAGTGTTCTCTGACCTTTAGTTGTGATCCTGACTTTGATACTAAGTGGAAATTGTGAATATTGTGCTTGATGTAGTTAGGGTTCTAAGTAAAATAGGAGGGGAAGAAGAAGAAGAAGAAGAAGGCAAAAGAAGAATTTGGAAAAAACATATGGAGAAAGTATATCTCTATTCACATACTTTGCTTCATATATCAAAGAGGAAGAATACAACTGCGGGTATTTACAAGTATACCCCAACACTACACAAACTAATATACCCTTACAAATATATCCATGAAATACAACATTTTCTTGGCTTTAAGGTAGCAAGATCTAACCAAGGAATCTATTTATCTCAATGCAAGTATGTGATGAATCTGTTGGAGGAGGCAGGTATGCTTTGTTGTGAACCAATTAACTCTTCTATTGATCCTAATGCCAAATTTGGAACTAACGAATGAGAATTATCTTTAGATCTTGCAGACATAGAAGAACGTTGGGTAAAATAATTTACTTGACAATAACACAACCAAATATTGTTTCGCTGTAGGTGTTTTTAGTTCATGTGCACTGTGCGTTAGTCACATTGGATGTTGTATGTAGAATCTTGAGGTACTTGAAGGGTAGACTAGGAAAAATGCATATTCTATAAGTTATAGACCTTTTGATGATGTAGGTTATTGGTTAATTTGATGCAAATTAGGTTGGTAGTCAGAGTGACGGGAGATTTACATCTAGATATTGCATCTTTATTGTTGGTAATTTAATCACATGCAAAAGGAAAAGCAAAGTGTAGAAGCATAAGACTTACAACATGTGAGTTGATGTGGCTGCAATCGATCTTGCAAGACCTGGGGATTGGAATACATATGATGAGGACATGGCAATTAAGGTGGGACCCACACATGGGTTTAGTGGGGTCTACACATGAAGTCAAGCAGAAGGCACATGGAAGGCACACATGGAGCGACATTATAGTCTTTGGTTTAGTTTTGAGTCTATTTATTAAAGTTTTATTGTCTTAATTTATATTTTATTAGTTATTAGAGATAGGACATAAATGAAATTTTAGTTTTTTATATAGGACAAAGTTGTAACTAGCTTCAAAATAGGGTTTTTGTAAGGAGATATTTCTTCCACACGATTTGAGGAGGGAGAATAATTTGTGTTTGATAGCTAGGATTGAATTAGGGGGGGTGGTTTATAAAACAACCCCTACTTTTGTATTGAATTTTAATGAAATTGATTAATAAAAAAAAATATATTTTTTTCTACAAGAGTGGAAATAATTCTCTTCTCCAAGCTATAGTGCCAAGATTGGAGACCTTGGTTGGTGATTTCCAAGAGATATGAGGTTGATGATTTCCTCATAAGGTATCTATTTCTTTATCCGTCTGTTTCTATTTTTCTCTATTTCATTTTCTTCTTTTCCTTCTCTTCTTCCTTCTTTGTTTTATATCTTTGTTGTTTACTAGTTTATTCTGGCATGAAAGACCCATCTTCTCAATTGTTTCTTGAACCCTTTTAATGCCTAAATCTCTAAATCAGTTTTCCTACTCTTATTAGAATTTCATCAAATTTTAATTGTAGAACCCTTAAACACGTCAGAAACTACCATAAAATTTTCAGAAATTTTCAAACTCGTTATAAGGGTATTTTGGTAATTTTTGATTTTTTTTCCCAAAATTATAGAATTACCATTTTTGAGTCTTTTTCCTTATTTTCTTCTTCTTTTATGTTCCTTTTCATTTTAACCTCTATTCTACCATTCTATTTCTTGAAATATCTTGCTTTTGCACTTTGAATCTCATAATTATTTGAGCCTCTTGGAATTATTCTACATCAATTTTTGGTATCTTTCCCTTGTGCTACATCAAATTTGGTATCAGAGCTTATGTGTTGCATCAACATACTTCTTTAATAATGTATTGTGATAATCAGGAAGCCATCCATATTGCAAGCAATCCAAGATTTCATAAACGCACTAAGCACATTGAAGTAGATTGTCATTTCATTCATGATTTGGTGATGAACAAGCAGATTGTTACTCCATACGTTAAGTTTGGAGTTTAGTTGTATGATTTATTTACATAAGCATTGGGAAAATCTTAGTTACATATGTTTTGTAATTAGCAAACCTGCACATGATTGATATTTGTGCTCCATCTTGAGGGGGAGTGTTAAATATACGTTTTTATGTACCAATGTACCACAAGGGGTACTTATGTCTTTTTATGTTTTATTATAATATAAAAGAAGGGGCATTACTATAGGGTTAACGAACCCTAGTGTGTTCTCTCTCCCATGTCTCCTCTTCTTTTGGTTCCTCTTCTTCTCACTTCTCTTTTCTTTTCCTTTCTAACTTTATTTGATTCTTACTAGATCAATGTTTAACCATCCATATTAAGCTCCTCCCACATTACATGAGGAGAGGCATAACACTCACTCAATGTTTTGTCTCCTTGTTGCAACTTAGATATTTTCTTGAATAGTTGATAAATTCGAGACATATTTTCCTCTTGAGAATACAACTCTTTTGACTTTATCCCATACTTGTTTTGTAGTATCTACGAACATTACATTAGTACTTACTAATGGCTCTATGCTTAGGGGTGGCAATTCGTGTTGGTGGGTCGGGTTCATGTTGTGTCGAGATAAGGGTATACGACTATATGGCTCAACCTTACTCCGACCCATTTATTAATCATGTCAAAGCGGGTTGACCCGCTTTGACCTGAAACACGTTTACAATCAACCCTAACCCGCTTATTTTGTGTTGGGTTCGTGCCGGGTTCATGGGTTATGTGGTAATTCATGTTGGTGGGTTATATTCGTGTTGTGTCAAGTTAAGGGTATATGACTTTATGGCTCAACCCGAACCTGATCCATTTTATTAATCGTGTCAAAGCGGATTGATCCGCTTTGACCCGAAACACGTTTACAGTCAATGTTGGGTTCGTGCCGGGTTCATGGGTTATGTGGTAATTCATGTTGGTGGGTCATATTCGTGTTGTGTCAAGTTAAGGGTATATGACTATATGGCTCAACCCGAACCTGACCCATTTTATTAATTGTGTCAAAGCGGATTGATCCGCTTTGACCCGAAACACGTTTACAGTCAAACCTAACCCGGTTATTTTGTGTTGGGTTTGTGTCGGGTTCACGGTCATGTCAAACATTGCCACCCCTATCTATGCTATTCTAGAGCCAGGTCATCGCAAGATAATTATCTTGCAGCCACACAATCAAGCAACAAACACCACAAACACTCAGATTACTGACCAGCCAGGCACTCTATTAATTGCAAATACTAGAATCACAAGATCATGACATCAATATATATTTCTTAGTTCTCACATATACCAAATCTGAACGTGAAAAACCTTCATTCCAACACACAAACAGCAGCGGTCAACCATTGTGATTGCTGCACCACATGGACCAAAGAAGAGATTATGTTGATCAGTCGCTCAGATCCTATGCAAAGAGAGATAACAAGAGGAAGAGAAAAGGAAAGAGAATTAAGAAAGAGAATAAAGATGAAAAGAAAGAGAAACCCTAGACAAGATTAGTGCTCTGATACCATGTCATATTTAGGGTTCATAAGAAAGAAGAGAAACAACTGAAGAAACAAGAGAGAAAGAGGAGACAAGAAGAGGTTGAACCAAGGTAAGCAAGTCCCCCTAATATATTTTTTAATATAACTGGTCAGAAATGACCAGAGTCCCCCTGAGGCATGTACATTAGTAACATTAGCATATGATTATAGGTACAGACTCAGTTTTGACCTCTATGGCACTCCAAAATGCTGAGCTTACCTATTTGTGTTTCAGTTCTTTGTGGTTTTATCATTTTGCTTTGCATTCTGTTGTTCTCTTGCTGATTTTTTTTTTCTTACATCACTAACAAGTGAAAAGATGCATCAAAGAAATGCTAATTGCTCGAGGAAATCCACTACTGTGTTGATGACAGTTCTGCATCTTAATTTTGATTTTAGGTGAACTAGCTACTCCCGATGAAGAAATATGTGGTGCTTCTGCTCATTCAGATTATGGGATGATCACTCTTCTGGCAACCGATGGTGTCCGTGGACTTCAGGCATGTTTGATATGGATAACCCAGAAGATCCTCAATAGTGAAAAGTGATTATGTATCCCTAAAAATGTTGATAGTTGATATAATCTAAAAGTCTTTCAGTCTTGTTTTTTAACAGATCTGCAGAGAAAAGGATAGGCAGCCACGGGTCTGGGAGGATGTACCACATATCAGTGGGTGAGCCCAAAATTGCAAACTTATTACAAGCTTTCATGTAGTTGAATTTCAGTGAGGAGAAAATTAGATCCCTTTCAATTTCTTAATGTAACCTGAAAACCTTCTTGTTGGATTTCTTTGTGATCTTGAATCAGTCAACAAACTTTTCTTTTCAATAACATGGTGATGCAACCTTAACATTCCAGAAAATGTAACTGTAGCACATATCTTACAGATTGGGGCGTTCGATCAATGACATAGAATGTAAATGCACTCTACATAATGTAACAATCATCAGATTGGGTTGAGTTTTGACTTTTGGACTTCATGAATTGCTTAGGTTATTTATCAAAATAATAATAATAATAAATAAATAAATAAAATGAACTGCTTAGGTTGCAGCATCTTTTTGTTTATAGACTGCATTTACATTTTACAGAGACCCAACCCATAGATCATCTTTTGTTAATGATAGAGTGTGCAACAAACTTTCATTTGTAGAGAAATAGTAGGTCCATGATTCTATGGTAAACTGGGACTTGAACTGTTAAGCCTATTGGGTGTTTTGTCAGACTTCCAGCAGTTTGTTTTTATCTTTAATGGGAATATTATTTTCTATATGGAACTCTACCTTGGTGCATTAAGAAATTAGGACTGCCCTAATGTATAAAAAGCATGCTTACTTGTTTCAACCTAGATGTATTTTAACCACGTAACTGTTAAAAATCTTGTGGGAAAATATTAACTTGCAGGGCTCTCATTGTTAACATTGGCGATATGATGGAGAGGTGGACTAACTGTTTGTTCCGGTAATTCCTTAGTCTGGAATCTAAGGACATTTCCTTTATCTTTTTCAGCATTTTCACTTACATCCTTGGAAGGGTAAGGTTTCTGATTTGTCTTACAACTTTGCTACAGATATTATTTTGATATCTCCTTTGCCATGTTCCCCTCTTTTGCAGTTCGACGTTGCATAGAGTTGTAGCAGCTGGACAAGAACGCTATTCTGTATATACTGCATCCCAGTTTATTTTCCTGTCCAAACTATGAAAGTAGTTGATTTTGTTGTTGTTTTTTAGAACTGTGTTGTTGCTTAGTTTAGAGGATTTCTGTCTCGAAGCTAAAACCACAAGCTTTGGTGTCAGGCTTTGGGAATTCTCCTTCACAGTTAAAAACAGTAGACTGATAAGTACTCCCCCTCGACCTTCTTGTTGTTTCTTATTAATGGGAAACCCATAAGCCTTATCCATATACACTGTTAGTCTGTGAGTGTCATAGGCACATGGTACATGCATGAGGGGTGTGGGGACACCATTCAATGGGTCACAATTGTGAGATTTTTTATGCCAAAGTCTAATCCAGTTGGATGGTGGTAATCACTGGACGTATTGAATATTTATGAGCAGAGTAATGATACATGGGCCCAGAAAAGGGGTATATAAACCAGATGGTTAGAATCACCCTAGCAAGTTGAACTTTTATTTAGGACGTCTTATGAGGTTATTGAATGCTGAGTCCCCTCCCTTCCGAGTTGCAGGTGCTTGACTATGACATTGCCAGTTATAGTCTGCAACAATGTTTTATAACTTGGTGAGTTGTCTCTAGATTGACTGATCCACCTAGGGTGAGAAGGATCGCTGGTCATATCACCTAAATACTATATAACTGTGATATTTTATTGTTCTTTTTTTCTCTTTGGCTCTTTTTGCCTGCTTAATAAATTCATATCTTTCAAATAATAACTAAAATAAATTAACAGTCGATCCACTTGTGAACATCTTTGCAATTTTCGTTTTAATCTTTCTCTCTCTCATCTCTCATCTCTCACAATGCCCTAGATGCCTTTCCATCTGACTCATTTCAAAGCACCCTCTTTGTACCCATGGTGTCAAAACTCTAGAGTACTCAAAAGCCTCTACATGTCTATGATTCCTTTGTTCTATTTTTTCCTTTTTGTTGCAGGTATGGTTTATTGTGTTTTCTTATTCCCCTTAATTTTTTAAGTTACCCTAATTATTTTGGTAATACAACATACATACACATGTATGTATTTGTGCTTGCATTTTATTGTATTGTATTATAACTCGCTGTGGTACTTGAGAAAATTCTGATCAAGTGGAGTCTTTTGAGTTATAAAACGCTGGTTTGCAAAATTGGGAATATAGTTAGTGGCATGCACCCTAACAAGTGTTTTTGTATCTCCTCAATTGGTACACTAGCTCTTTTCATAATAATAATAATAATAATATTAATATTATTATTATTATTATTATTATTATTATTTATCAAGGAAAGTGCTAGGATCCTTTGACTTTTTGAATTGCAATATTACAGGTGGCCTTCTTCTTTGATCCAAACCCTGATTGTGTGGTTGAATGCTTGGAAAGTTGCTGCAGTGAGGCATCACCTCCTAGGTATGGATATACTTGTTGACATAGTTTTGTCATACATGTTGTGCAATGCAGCAAAGGTTGAGATCCAACCACTCAATGGTAGTACAAAGAAATTTTCGTATGCTAAGCCTCAGATCTATTGCATCACATTGATGTTTACAATAAAAGTGCAAAGGATCTAAAGATAAATGATCTATAGATCTGATGGTTAGATTCAGCATATTGGGTTTATTTATTTTTGCTTAGGAGATATCCCTATGCTTGCAATTTAATGGAAATCATTTCTAACTAAAATCCCAATACATGTAAAGATACATTTTGGACAACCTAACCAAAGTTTTATTTAACTGCCATGTCATTTGGAAAGACATGGCCATGTTTAATCATTCTCTTTCCAAATGTTTTATATTTATTTGATAGTATGAAGTTAAGTTTATGCTCTGCTTGCAGGTTTCCTCCCATCCGCAGTGAGGACTATCTGCAACAGCGGTACAAAGCTACGTACTCATCGTAGTTCCAAAAACATGAGAAGCCTTAGAAAATCTGGAGTTTAGTTTGCAATGGTTATGCGCATTGTAACATGTAGCTTGGACAAGAATCCAGGGAGATTCAACCCCTCGATCAGCCGCTGGTGCAGCTTCTTGTGAATTCGTACATTTGCCTATTGTACTTCGAAGTATGTTTATTGTTTCTCTTCAATACCATAATCATACTATTTATATTAGTAAATGCATAGCATTTAAGCTAGTATCTTTGCCTTCATTAATTGGACAACACAACTGAGTAATTTTATGGATTATTCTTCTACTCTGTCTCTAGCTGTAACGATGACTCCCCATTGCCCTTCTCTTCTAAAAAGCGATAGTGACTCCACAACCTCCTGAACTTTCTTTAGACGACAATGGTGCTTGGCTTTACAAGAAAGTGAGGATATTAGATACTATTTTGTCTGTGAAACCTGAGTTAAGATACATTTTGAATTTGAAGCATACTCAGAAAGCTTTTGAGCTTATTTCGAGGCTAAAATTCGATTAGGATAAATCAAGTCTAACAGGCACTCACGTGGAGGGGAAGCGTTTGCTCTCTTTTGCTGGGATTCATTAGTAGAGCTATCAAATGGGGTTGAGGTCAGTCCTGGCCCAGCCTGACACATTGTACATGTGTCCGAGCTTGTCCCAGTCCCATTCTTGGCCTGGGCCCAAACTTGGCCCATCTTAAAATAATGGCTTTGGGCCGCCTTTGGGCTGCCCGAACTAAATATCCCACTCTAGATTTGGGCTGATTTTGGTATATATATATAAACCCACATTACTGATACAGACCCTGGGATGGTGCATTTGTCGGCCACCAGGCAAATCAGGAGAAGGTGGCTGGGCTCTATAAGCTGGACCTTACCGTGCCCTATGGAGGAAGAGGTGTTACGTTCCACTTACACTTATTTTCTAGGTTGGGCTAGTAATTCTAGTCTTGTATTGTATGGTTAGTTGTTGTTCTTTTATATATATATATATATAATTTTTACATGAACCCAAATTTATTGGTTTGTATTTTTTTGCACCTGTGACTGTTGACTGTGGCAGTTCCTGTTGCTACTGCTGCAACGATGGTGAAACACCCGAATCCATTGTGCTCCTCCCCAGCTAGCTGCTCGCCCTGACTCTCCACAGACGAGATTGCTACTACTTGATGGTTCTGCTCAGGACTCTGATTGCTCTCTGGCACCATAGATGAGTCAACATCCATTGCTTCTTTCCTTCGATGCCCTTCTTATCGTTAAGATTGGTGCTACAATTCGACCAAACGCTGATTCACACAAAATTAAATCATCAAGAAACGCCAATGAAGCCCTCCCTTGGATTGCCAATTCAGTCATAACAATACGATGAATCAATAATAAAAAATTGAGAGATTAATAGACAAGAATCATCAAGATGAAAAATTAGGTTTTGCTTTCCGTTCGTTAAACTAAATTGATAATTAAAAACCCCAAGATTCAAGCAAAAATTTAGGTTTTTCTTGTCATCGTAATGGTTGGATCTGGATTATATCAAAGATGGGGATTTAGGTGGGTTATACTGATACATATTTTGCGTTGGGCTGGGCCATGCATACTTGTAAACTATATTTGGCCAGGCCGGGCAGGGTATCAGGCTGAGATTATGGTTATTCAGTCTCGTCCTGAATAAAAATTTGGGCTTGAAAGCTGGGCCCAGCTTGAAGTTTGGTTTGCCCAGCCCATCTATTTTTCGGGTTGACCATATCGGGTTTTGGGCCAGCCTGGCCTAATTGACAATCCTATCATTAGTGTGTCAATTTTTGGGATTTGGTGGTTGAGAGAGTGCAAAAGAGATTATCTTGTTGGAAAAGGTCCTATATTTCTTTGGGAGTAAGATGAATCTAATTAAAGCAATTTTAGCTAATATTTCAATGTACTTTATATTTATTTTTATAAAGCTTGCTAAAGTTGTAGGAGTACAAGAGTATAGCTTGAGTTATTATTATTATTTATTTAGTTTGGTAAAGAGCATTAAGCTCAACTTCATTGAATCAGATAGAATGTTGATTACAAGATTCAGAATCCAAAATCGTAGCTAATTCACCAGAGATATGTGAGTCGTTCCAATGTTGTGATAAATACTCCTTTGCCGCGATAGCTGCCATACATTGGGCTGCTTTGTTGCAGGATCGGGGAGTATATGAAATTTGAATATGCTTGGAACTTATCAAAAGTCTTTGACAGTCTTTAATTATTGCCTTTATACGCCATGGAGGAGTATTATCTAACTTTTGTAGAAGAGAGACCATGGACAGTCTCCTTCTATTATGATTTGATGGTTTGGATAGTTACTGGCTAATTGTATACCAGTTAAAAAACCCCAGGCTTCAGCTTCTTCCACAAGACATCCCTGTAGCTGTTTTGAATGGCCACCAAAAAATTCACTGTTGTGATTTCGGATAAGTGTTGCAGCTGCTCCTAATTGATGTGTGGAGCCATCCATGTTGACTTTTGACATGTGGACTAGAGGAGGATTCCACTGTTGGTTAGATATATCTTCATCCAATGTAGGAGGGATCTGTGGACCCTTCCTTCTCCATTCCCACATTGTTACTCATTTTCCATATAGACCGCATTAGAGATCGCCCTTTCAGGTGTGACTGAGCACTTTGAGAATAGTTTGTTGTTTCTTGCTTTTCATATATGCCAAAGAGTGATAGACTCCACTCTAATAAATTGAACATTTAGATATAGTTGACTCTAATATTTAATCCATTCTTTAAAGCTTTTGAATTGTTCTCTGATTCTTAGACTTAGTGGAGATCCAAACCAAATCACCTGCGAAAATTCACATTGGAAAAAGAGATGATCTAGGGTTTCTAAATGGTTACTGCACATTGGACATATAACATCCAATCCAGAGATGAATTTTGATGAATTCACTCTCAATGGAAAAGCATCCTGTAGTGCTCTCCATATGAAAATAATAATCTAAGGAGGTAGATCTGTAATTTTCCAAAGGGTTTTCATCATCACCTGCATGTCATCATTAGGAGCTTGGGAAGATGAGGGAAGAGATTTTTGAATTTGAGTATACACCAACTTTGTACTGAACTTCCTAGAAGGAGTTAAAGTCCAAATTAGGGAGTCCTCTTGATGAACATCTTCTTTGGTCAAATGAATCCGGGAGATAGTTTTCGCAACTTAAAGATGGGAAGTGTTTTGAATTAGCTGAATTTGCTAAGTTCTGGTTGCTGGATCAATTAATTCACACTTTTTGATAGGAGGAACTGGTTCAATTATCTCCAGCCCCAAAATAAGTTGTGGAAGGAATCTATGGATCTGATCGTATGTCAATGTTGCTGCCATTTTTCACTGTCCAACATGTGCCTACTTGTAGAAGCTCTCTGCATTTTAGTATATACCCTTCCAATTGTAGGAGGCAAACTAAGAATTTTTACTATTCCAGAATTTTCCATTCAATAAATATTTGGCTTTAAGAAGACATGCCCAAATTGAGTATGGATTTTATAAGAACCTCCACCTAGTTTTTGTGACCATAGCCTTATTTACAACTTCCATTTCCCTTATACCTAATTTGCCATGATGTTTACTGATTTGAAAGTGCTTCCGATCTTTGAGATATATATGCTTTTTCCCTTCAGAAAATCTCCACAAAAAATCACGTTGAATTCCATTGATTTGGTTGTAGATGGCTTTGGGAAACAAGTGTGTTGCCATAGAGTAAACTGGAATAGAAGCAAGAACAACTTTGATAAGGACAGTTCGGCCTGCATGAGATAAAGGTTTTGACTTCCACCCTTGGAGTTTAGAGTTGAATCTTTCTATTAAGAAATCATGTGCCTCCTTTCTTGATTGGTTCAAGAGCAACCCGCATCCCAGATATTTCTCATATTTTTATTCATAATTTGCACCCCAAGAGAATTTGCAATGTGAGTTTGTCTTTGGCTGCTAATATTTCTATTGAAGAATATAGTTGACTTTTCAAAATTCACCTTCTTCCCTAACCATTTTCCATAGATGTCTAAGATTTGTTTGATGACTTCCGACATTTGCAATGTATTTTTTCCCAATAGGAACAAATCATCAGCCAACATAAGATGTGAAATGGTAGGGGTATACCTGTTTATTCTGATCCCTTGATAGAGACAATTTTTTTCCATGTTTGATTTAAGTTTTGAAAGCACCTCAGAGCAGAGAATAAACAGATAGGGAGAGAGTGGGCAACCTTGTCGAATTCCTCTTGCAGGTCTAATGAATCCCCCTAAACTTCCATTAAGTATAATAGAAAAGGTGGCAGATTGAATGCCAGACATGATTAAATTATGAATGTCATCACTAAAGCCGAAATACTTGAGTGTGGAGCTAATAAATGGCCATATGAGTCTGTCATAAGCTTTGGACATATTCAATTTGAGCCCAAAGGCATCATTGCGACCTCTCATTTTTTTCATTGAGTGAAATAGTTCCTGAGCCACGCTAATGTTGTTTGTTATGTGTCTTTCGTGTATAAATGCTCTTTGTAAGGGGGAAATAAGTCTTCCCAAGAGTGGTCAGATTCTATTGGCAATTATCTTTGCAACCACTTTGTAGGTGACATTGCAGAGAGAAATAGGCCTGAAATCAGTCGAGGTCTCACAATTCTTCTTCTTTGGTATGAGAGCAATGAAGGTATGATTAACACCCTCTAGAATGCACTTCCTTTGAAAACAATCGTACACAAAATGAGTTAGATCTGTCCCAGCTACATCCCAAAGTTTCTGATAGAAAATCGCATGTACTCTATCTGGACTAGGAGCTTTGAGTGGTCCCATACAATTAACCACTTCTTGTATTTCCTCTTTCAAAGGAATTGAGATCAACAATTCATTTTCTTTAGATTTGATAGGGTTGTCTGTGAATGTGAAATCAAACGGTATGATCTCAGGATTAGAGGAAGAAAATATCCTTATGAAATATTGCAAGAAACATGAGGAAATATCTTTGGTTTCATAAGTCCAAGAATTGGAAGGAAGTTTGATGCTGGATATTATATTCTTATGCCTTCTATTGAGAGTGGATATGTGAAAGAACCCTATGTTTCTGTCTCCTTCTTTTATCTAGGAGCTTCTTGTTCGTTGATGCCAAAAGTCTTCTTCTCTTTTCAATAGCTCATGTCTGACAATCAACTCTTTTTCTTCTTGCAAAAGCATATAAGAGATTGCACTAGATTGAATCTCAATCAATCTACTTTTAATACTGTGTAGTTCCATCTGTACATTGCCGAAGCATTGCTTATTTCACATGCTGATGCCTTGTTTGAAGTTTTTCAATTTTGTAAGAAGTGGAGCTTGGGGGACTGAATTCCAACATGAATCTGCAACTTCCCTGAAATTCTCATGTCTAAACCACATTGCCTCAGATCAGAAAGAGAATTTTTTTTCTTTTGACAGATTTTTGTAAATTCATCAAAATAGGAGCATGGTCGTTATGTTGTGAGAGTATAGGAGGGTATTTATGTAATCTCCTTTATTAATATTATAACAACCGTTTGAGAGAGAAACCCTTACTCTGTCTACGCATTCTTTTTCTTCTTCTTATTCTTCCATTCTACCAAAGCATAAACATCAAGTTTGTTTTAGAGCTTCATGATCTGCAACTAGGAGGAACATGAAAATATTATGTTGCATTTTCTTGTTCATCATATGCGTTGACGTCAGCTTTTGTACGACTAACATCAACAATCGTACAACTAGATGGCAGATGAGATCGATTTCCTTACCAAAAGAAAAATAAAATGAGGTCGATTGGATGTAGGTTTATGAGAAAACATGATTTTTTTTTGTTTTTTTGAGTGTTGTTTGATCATGTAACTGATGCTGATAAAAATTATTAAAATGATTTTCTTTAGAAATTTACAAAAAATCCAAAATTAAGTTTTTTGAAACCCTGATTTGTGTGATGTGTTTTTTAATGATTGGATCATAAAGATTTTGTCGCCCCTATCTAAGGATTCTGTGGTTTTTTTTTGGTTTCATCCCATTTCGATTTGTATTGGTGATTCTATAGCATTCATGAGGTATATATGATCCCTACATGGTTCAACTCATGGGGTACATAAGTTTCTACTATTTTTTCAACTCATGGTGCTTTAATCATTGTTTTTTGTGATGGGTGTTGTGATTACGCTTCTAAAGTGCTGATTGGAGGTGTTTAAAGGGGTATTATGCTATCAATTAGTTGCTATGTTGTGTTTGATGTGATATATGAGTAGTTGGGGCCTTATATTTTCTGATTGCGGAGAAAATTATTGTTTACAATAGTGGGAGGGAGGCTGTTTTATTTATAGAGGACTAGTGATAGTCTTTGGCTTTGTTCCCAAGACTGGTGAGAGTCTAGGTGTGTTGTGTTTGCCGTCTCGTGTTTAGTTGGTTGTGCATTGGTTGTTGGTTGGGTATATTACAGTTCTATATTTTTTGTGTGAAATCAGTTGTTCATGAATTGCATCATGTCAAAAGTTAGTGAAGTTACTTTTGTTTCCACTGGAAATGTTAGAGGTGTCATTAATGAAGCTCCTAATACTCTTATACACCTACATGTTGATGCTATCTACATCTTCTATTCTCTACAAGAGGGTATTTATGTAATATCTTTTATTAATATAATAACAATTGTGTGAGAGAGAATCCCTAATGCTCTCTTCACATTATTCATCTTCTTTTTCTTCCCTTCTACTAAAGCACAAACATCAAGTAAAATTGTTAAAAGAAACGAACAACTTCCGTGCAACCTTCTTTGGGAAGAGGATGGTGAAAAAAAATCATTTGCTCAAGTAGGAGGAGGTTTGTAAGCCGAAGTATGAGAAGGTCTTGGTATTGGGTGCATTCAGATGAGAAATAGTCCGTTGCTTGGAAAGTAGTTGTGAAGATTTTCTACAGAAATGGATAGTCTTTGGAAATATTTTATCTTTAACTAATATGGGTTAGGCACAAACGATTGGAATTGCAATCCTTTAGGTAGTTCTAGAGTTTCCTTGATTTGAAAAAAAAAATGTCATTAGAATCCTCCTTTCTCTCTTCCACATCTTTGCTTTGTAATTGACAATGGTCAAAATATTAGATTTTAGAAAGATCTCTACTAGGGTGATTGCACTTTATCGAAGTTTTTTCCAAGACTATTTTGAATCTCTTCCTAAAAGAATTCTTTAGTGTTCGATATCCTTGTCTATGTTTAGTATTGTTTGGAATTATCTTTCTTTGGAGATTTGTATGAATAGGAGGTTGATTTGGTTGCGAGTCTTCTTTTTGTTCTAAGGGATGTGTTCATCTCTTTTGAGGAACATGATCACTGGCTTTGGATTCTTAATTCTTCCAGTGTTTTTTTGTTTAAATCTTTTTTTGGGAGTTTTTGTTCTAATGTTTTCTCACATAGATCATTCCCAATTAAAAATATTTGGAATCCTTCTATGTCCCCTCATGTTCAAACTTTCACTAGATTGTCTCTCAATTGGATGAACGCCATGGATGTGCTCTAAAAGAGACGTCTTTATATGATTTTTTCTCATATGTGTGCTCTTTGTTTGGTGAGTGATAATGATTATATTATGATTCACTGCAAATTCTCTAAATCCATATGGGACTTCTTTATGTCTAGAATCTCATGTCATGGTTATGTCTTGTTCCCTGTTGGATTTATCTAGGCAATGAAATGGGAGTTTTTTTGGGTATTTGTGGTAATTTATTTTTGTCACGACCCGAGTTTTCGTCTACCCGAGTCGTGTGGAGATAAAAGAACTAACACAGATCGCGACAATCATGAATTTGGAACATAACCAACCCACTCCTCGAAACTTGGATTTCTAATCCTCGAGATGTGGCTTGGTTAATTTATCCCAAGCTATCTTTCTTTCTTTCAATCATTTTTATCTTTCTTTTTTATCTTTCATGTTGCCACTTCTTTCCTTTACATTCATTACTTTTCATTTCTTTACTCTTACAATTTCATTTCATTCAATCCAATATATATGTAACATTTACAAATTTCACAACAAAAGCTTAAGACATCCATATCCATTCATATTCTTACACTATATGCAACGAAATATACAATAGAGCATTTGCCAATATATAGACTTATGCAGCAGAATACTTACCTTCTCATCGATACTTCCATAAACTATTATCAGGAAAAAGTATAGAAAATCACATTTACCATTACTATAACATCATGCGTAATTCTCTATTGGAACGTACAACTATAATTCTTAATTTAACACTAAAAGTAGATCCCAAAGTTACATCGTCTTAAATAATGTGCTTTAAACAGTACTAATGTAAAGTATCAATGCTTACAATGGTAAAAG
The DNA here is from genome assembly GCA_025762735.1 of Platanus orientalis. Taxonomy (NCBI): domain Eukaryota; kingdom Viridiplantae; phylum Streptophyta; class Magnoliopsida; order Proteales; family Platanaceae; genus Platanus; species Platanus orientalis. Next base: position 8,802 of record JAOXJP010119969.1, on the reverse strand, counting down.
ATTGAAATAACAAACGTAAGAACATCTTGAGTTACATCTACCACTAGCAATGATGCCTTCCAAGGAAAAGCACCCGATCATATACTCTCCATTATGAATCAATTTGTGGGGTGACAATTTTGGGTGAGTTTGATGGATTCAATATGTAATTATACAAACAAACATGAAATGTAGACAAGTAGATACATTCAAAGCAAATAACATATAAGTAGAAGTCACTAAAGGGACTAGTAACAAATAACGAATCATATCAAATCACATGTAGAATTTTCATGTAAACTTTCCTTGTGTACATTTTGTTTCTTTTTGTCTCTTTTCATGATCTTAGTTTTTCTTTCCTTTTAGTACTTGCTCTTGTGTCTCTCATGTATGGTCATTCTTTCTTTCCTTTCTTTCACTTGAATGGTCGATGTGGTTTCCATAGGTTTTTTCTTTATTATACTTTCTTTTTATTATTTCTCATTGTTCTTTTCATGTATATTTCTTTCACTTTCATGTTTCATTTTATATCATCTCTTTTACTTGATTTGATAATTTTTACATTTATGCCATCATTTAATCCCCAAATGGCGGGATCTTATGCCATCGTTTAACCCCTAATGACGAGATCTTGTGCCATCATTTAACCCTCAATGGTGTGATCTTATGATTTTCACTTTTTTATTTTTATGTTAAGCGTATAGCATAGACTTTCCATTTTTTTTTTTTTACTTTCAGTCATTTAATTCTTGTAGGCTCTTCTCATGCATGGTCTATCACTCTCATCCTTTCCATTCATTGTAATATGATGTGATTGTAGCATAGATCATTGGTGTAGAACATGTGTTAACCATTAGGCCATGGTAACTTAGAGTATTGATAAATGAAATGATCAATGTAATGTCAAGATTTAAAAGATTCATGTGTCAATCAATCTTCACAAATCAATAAGAGGTTTAACTCACATGAGTCATATCAAAACAATAATTATAAAATATTTTTCAACATGAGACATTAAAGTGAATAATCAAAATCTGAGAATTCTCATAAGGAACTAATAAAAGGATTACTCACAATGAAAATCAAGGCTTATGAAAATCTACCACGAACTATAATCATAGCTGTCTTGATGTGCATATTAATAAAATAATTGAACAACCTAGTACAATTTAAAAATAAAAAACAGGGCATCTCATGGAATTAATCAAGAAAATAGTCAAAGAAAATCATGGATTCATTCATGCAATGGAAAGCATAGATCATGATTATAATGATGTAGACCTATTAACTCTTAAGATTTATATGAACAAAGGAAAATTCTCTACAATAGGGTGTATGCACTCAAACCATGGTAATCCATGTATAAAATTCTACAAATTAAACAAGTATGGATCCATAGGACATAGGGCAATGAAGTATCATTTCTAATACATCAACATATCACCAATTAAGAATCAAGTGGATTCTAGGATTCTAAGAGAGGTACATCTCATATACTCTTTGAACAATTGCTTACTCCTTGAGAAAACCTTGGATCAAAACACATACCATTAAATTCATTAATGGAAATCAAATCACAATTAACAATGGGGGGTCAAAAAGCATTTCTAAGATTCTAATAGAAGAAACTTTTATGTACTCTTTGCATAATTAATTACTCCTTGAGAATACTTTGGATCAAAAGCACAAAGCATCAATTCATTTATGGAAATTGAATCAATTATTCATCAAGTGGAGATTTTATGATCCTAAGAGAGGAACATCTTATATACTCTTTGGATAATTACTTATTCCTTGAAAAAACCTTGGTCAAAACACGAAGCATCAATTCATGTAAAATGAATCAGTAAGTCATCAATTAAGAAAAATCAAGTGGAGATTCTAAGATCCTAAGGTAAGGAAACCTCATATACTTAATACATAATTACTTACTCCTAACATACTAAGAAGGAATTTCATATTCTATTTAGATAATTACTTATACTTTCATTCACTCTTCCTTTTAATGAAATCTCTTGATTAAATTTTGTTTTCAATCATTTTCTCTGTTAATTTTTACATAGATTAGGCCACAATCCATAAAAGAACATCATTCTAGCATCAAATTTAATAAATTTTACCTATTATGATTTAGATCTAGGAATTTATGACTTACCTTGTTTTTTGGAGGAGCTTATCCTCTTCTCAATTCTCCTAAATTTTCTCATCTTTCTAATTTTCCATTTCTCTATGGCCATTTACACCTAAATAAGGTATATAAATGAATTTGGTTCATCCCATGTAGATCTCACACAAATTTGAAATAAATTCATGCCTAGCATGAATCCCGAGAACATTATGGAACCATGGTGATCGATGCAGTGATCCATTAGGGAGTTGGTGATCGATCACGTGATGATCAATTCTTAGGTTGGTGATGCATGAGCTTTTAGTTTTTCTGAATTGGTCATTTTCTTGCAGTGATTGATCATAATCTTGGTGATCAATCACCTAAGTTAGATCTTGAAATTTCTTGTTTTGGTCTCCAAAGTCCAATCCATTCCATTTCAAAATCTCCCAGCTATTCTTAAACCATGATTAAGCATCAAAAGTGTTTAGATTAACCCACTAGATCAAGATATAAGGGTTTCAAAATTAGACATATGGCTTCAGGTCCAAATCTCTAAGTGTTACAAAAAATATGAATACAAGGTGTTACAATTTTGGTGTGGGATTCTCAATGGGGTGTTTGGAAAGAAAGGAATAAAAGAATCTTTAAAGGGGTGTATAAATCTTTTTGGAAGTAGCAGATTTGATAGTTTTGGAGGTGGCTTCGTGGATGATGGCCTCAAAGGGCTTTCATGGCATGCATTTGATTGATTTACTTAGAAATTGCCCTTTGTGTTTCCGTACATCCGTTTCTTGGAAGCCAATCTATCGGCTTTGGTTCCCTCCTCCAATAGGGATGTTAAAGTTAAATTTTGATAGATAGTCTTTTTGTATTATGAGGCCGATTGCATTGGTTGCATTATTAAGAGTTATACCAGGCTGATTTTGCGGGTTGTGTGTAGGCCGCTTGGTATTGTGATTATACTAAAAAAGAGGTGATTGTGCTTGTGATGGGTATGCATGAAATTAAAGATTTGGATACTCGAAGTTGCTTGGTTGAGAGGCACTCCACAGTGGTTGTATAATAGGATTTGGGGAGGTCTAGGGGTTGTGGCATTTAGTGCATCTTATTCTTGAGATAAGTATGAAGTAATTAGATGTATCGATCTCTTATATTCCTCGAAAAATGAATGAGGTGGTGGATGCTTTCGCCAAAAGGAGTGTTTTGATAGGAAATTTTCAAAAGATCCTCAATGCTTAGTGAGGTGTAAGCTTGAGGTTCCATGTTGGCATGTTGTATTTGTATTGCTTTTGTCGCTTTTATTTTCTTGCTTCTCAACTAGTTCTCTTCGTAATTGTTCAGAAGAAGGTGAGGGTATTAGATCTTGTGTGTGTGGCGGGTCCTTTCTTTTGTTCTCTTTGTAATTGCTCATATTTTCTTATAACAGATCATTACCATCGTTAACAGCAGCCTAGGAAAATTATATAACTATGTAGTGTTAATAAACCCTGGATATATAATGGTTGTTATTAACTGTAAATCTAGTTTCTTAACCAAAAAAAAAAAAAAACTGTAAATCTAGTTTTATCCTATTTTAATAGTGTACTAAATTCAAAACAAGTCTTTTATTTTATTAATAAAAAAGGTTTTAAAATTGAAAATAGAATCCCACTTTCAGGGAACTTTTATAATGGTAAATAACAGTAAAAGGCGTCCTCCCCAAGGAGGATTGTGTCCTCCTCCCTTAAAAATGCTAACCTCCTCTGAGCGTCAAGGGGCAGGCACATCAACACTGAAAAACAAAACCCCCCTGTAGGCCTCGGTTTTTGCATGACGGGTGGACCTCTTAGAAAAATGGTCCATTCATCATGGGCCTAACCCACTATGGTTTGGACTCGCCACCAACCTTTTTCAAGTTGTGACTGGACATTTATTTTGAGAAAATAAAACTTTTTTATAACTATTTTAAAATTCGTTTTAAATATTAGACTCCATTTTGAACTGGTTGACTCAAAGGCTTGTGGGTAAGTGGTTTGATTATGGACCAGGGAAGGTGTTAGGCACCCCAGTCCAACTGCTTTCACGGTTACCTACTTAAACTGATTTAATCTTAGGGTCACACATCTATTTATGGAATGTGTATTAGTTCCTTGTTTTGGAAACCATATAATGTGTGTATAATTGAATTTCCCTACTAACTAGTGAGTGATCATGTACATGAACATGCCACGTAACTTATATTAAAGAAAACCAAACATTTACTTAGCATGTAATTATAAAATTAAAATTGAAAGCAAAGGGGATTGAAGGGGGCACACCTCGAGAGGCCTTCTCATATAATCAAAGTAAAACATGAAGGGTTAACTTAGCCAACTATAAATTTCAATAGGATGTAGGCCAACCATATGTGCAGATCAAACATTCCACTTTTAAACAATAATCAAGTGTAAATTAGTCAAAAAACGAAAGAAAAATGCAATGAACCAGACACACAATTTGACATTCCCTGACGAGCAATTTAGGGCCTTTGGATTAACTTTGAATTCACAAATAAGGTACCGAACCAGGGGTCATTTTGGTATAGCTTCATATTATTTCAAGTATTGAAACCAAAAGATACTTTCGAGACCATCCAAATGGTTCAAACCCAAAACCCATTCAAGCAGGAAAGCGTGTTTACAGCAGCCTTGACTAATGAGAGGAAAGATCAAAGGTTTTAGGAATTAATGGACTAAAAAAAAGAGATATAAAATGAGGCAGGTGATTGTAACGGACTGCAAGGGAATAGATCACTCTATAAATACATTAAATGGGAACTTTTGTCAAAGAATAAAATGTGGCTAAGATCAAGGTTTAGAAAAGTCTAACATGTAAGGCTTAGCAATTCTTGGACTGATGGCTATCGTGATTTGGAGGGCCTGTGTTAACTCATCCTATAATATCTAACAGCCATTTGATGTCTCAACTTGAGACATGGCAGATAGAGGGAAGTTGGAACAAAATGCGACAACTATTTTTAGAAATTAACGTAAGTAGAGGATGGTGGTTGTTGTGAAACCATGATTGGGGTACACGGGTTGCTGATCACAAGGCAATTTTGATTAAGAGCAGGGGAAGTTATCATTGGTATATGAAGGTGTAGAGTATCTTGTTGATTGGCTCGAATAAATGGGAAAAGGGGAAAAGGGGAAAAGGGATTCGGTCGTCCAAGACAATGGTGGTATCCCGCGCCATTAATGAGCAACATGAATGATATATTCACAGATTGTGATATGAGCTAACCCATTTTGAGAAAGCCATGTATATTAGGTGCCCATACAACTGATCAATGATGCCATGTTGAGTGATCCATCCTGATCCTGATTAGCTATGCACCAGATATATACAAAGAGAAATAGATGATTGACACCCTTCCTCAAAACACCATTATCTTTTCTTGGGTTGAACCATGTGTAAAGAGGGAGCATGAGTAGGATAGATGGCTAAGAATAGAGATTGAGCTTCAGCAAGTGGTATACAATCTAGAGTTTTCATGTAGTCTGATTCTAGATGCAGTAGATGCAACGGCCATTCAGCTTTGCCTTATAACATGTAATAAAAAAAATGGCTGCCGAAGAGGGTAGGTTTATATATTATTCAAAAGAGATAATAAGAGTTTTAAGTAAATTTTTTTTTATAGATGTTGGACAGATTATGAAGAGAGATGAGATAAGATAGTAAGCAACAAGTAAAAAGAAATCCGGATATAGATGAACATGGATATATATGCATCTTTAAAAACTTCAAGCTTCATCAACAATTCTATTTTACAACATTAAAGAGATAAAAAGGTTAAACCAGCAATCAATATACATTGAATAGATTATAGAGAAATAATGAATATCAATGCAAATAACAAACTATTAAATCACATATTCATCATGTTTCTGAAAGGGAGAATTCACTATATATATATATATTGAAGAAAAAAAACACCTCTGTATGTGTGGACGGTGATGTAAGATTTCTTCAACAATTGGACAGCACCCTAAGGTGAATATTTTGTCTTAACCTATCAGAGCGAGAGAGCAATGGAACCGTCCCTTCTCCAGGACTAGGGTCTCCTTTTTAAAGGTGGGCATTAGATATCTTTTGAGAATATCCTCCCCTGATTGAAGAAGGGGTTGAGTTTCTCTTTTAAGGTTTGGGTCAGCAACATCACACCTTGGCAGCCAATGGTCCACATATAGTATGTCCAAACATGTGGTGCGTGGTGAAGAGATTTCTAAGGTCAAAAAAAGGCATGGTGCTATAGTGGTAACATTGTTTTTACCGAAAGAGTGAATTTTCCTGGGTTGTTGGCTGTTGTGTGAGGTAAAATGGGTCTTAATTCAGAAATAAAGAGACTAGCACTTTAGGATGTAATCCTATAGATTGAGTTGATGTCATGGCTGATGGGTAGGTCTAATATGGGATTGGAATAAAAAGATTAGGGAATAAAATGGGCATGGTAGCTTGTCTAAAATTTGGGAGTGACATATGAACTTTTTTTTTTTTTTTTTTGAATTTTAAATTTATACAACTTGCAAAGAAAGGTGGGGCCATTCAGCCAACCACAATCCTCCTATTGAGAGTCTGGCTAGATTATTTTATAGAAGATAAGAAGAAATGGGTGTGGGCCCATATGGTGCGTCCAACTATGATTTGGGGTTGGTTATCTTTAGGATTGAGAAGGAGAGAGAGAATTGTGGTAAGTGATGGGTGGTAAGATCTTGGGGTGAAAAACTGATTCTAAAAGGGGTATGTTTATTCTAAATTGAATTGGGATCAAGGGTTGTGATTACCTATATATTGCAAGAACCAAGATTCATTCCAAAAAGGATTAAAACAAGTGGGATAGTGTGGGGCTCACTTTTGCCTTTGTTATTTATGGATGGCATGGGTTTTTTTTTTATTTTTTATTATTATTTTTACATGGAATTTGGGTTTTGGTTTTGGATATGGGTTTGGATCAAATATCTTTCAGCTAAACAAGGGGTGGGTTTAAGCTTGGCACTTCGTGATATATCGTAATTCAGTACATTGGCACAAAGTTCCTTTATTCCAAAATTTGGAAACTTTGATCATCACTCCACTTTGGCTAAATTGACTACTTTGATTGCCATGGTGACATTCGATTTTTTATTTGATATTTCAAAATACATGATCGGATGGTCAGGGTTCTGTATAGTGTGATCGAGAGTTTAGAAGTAGTCTTTGAGGGTTGATGATGGTATCATAAGGTTTTGAAGTGTACCGGATCCATCTATGGCACTTGATTGACCATCTAATGTGAGTCTTGCTCCGAATTTAGAAGATGCTGAATTGAAGGACGAGATTCGTCGAAACTTGATACAGTGGATTTCGATGACCAAATAGTCTACTTCAAAGTTTTGGGACATTCTGAACGCATCTATGATGTTAGATTGATCATTCAAGGTGTATGTTGATCAGGTTTTGAAAGATTTCAAACCGAGGTCCAAGTATCATTGAAACATGATATGATAGAATTTAACGATCGAACACTCTATTTTTCAATTTTTGACCGTTTCAGATGCATCCGTGACATTTGATTGGTCATTTGATGCTTTCAAGAATAGATTCAGTGGTCCATCTTTGATGAGGGGTACAATTATAATTTCTAAGGTAGATGTGACCATACTTGGGACAATAATTCGGAAAACTACGAGATTGGAAATAAGGATAGAAAGATGAAGAAAGTGAGTTCTACAAAGATCTTAGGGAAAATTTTTGGGTTTAGAGTGCTAAATTAGGAAAGAACATAAATGACCTAAGAATGGGAGTTTTTCTAATCACTTGGGTTTTCGAGAATACCTAAGGTCTATTCTAAAGAATTTGTGCCACCCATTGAAAGAAACCTCTAGTCCTTGAGCCAAAATTAGGTGCTAACAGATGCCCTTCTTTGACACCAGTTGCTTGTCAACGAGTGACAAAGTCTAAAAAACACTAATTTTGGCTCAGGTAAGAAAATATTGATTTATTCCAAATAAGTCATGAATTGTTTGATTTTTTTAAAACTAGATGGATTTTAAGATAATCTGTTAACGCAGTAAACACATGTAATGATGGGTTATCTATCTACGGTGTGAAAATCTCTATAATTTGAAATAATTTTAAAAATTGAGATCTCATGACTTATTTTGGAGCAATCAATCTTTTCTTTTCCAATTCACGTGTGCATGTTGCTATGGCATTGCACTCCTACTGAAAGACATGAAGAGTCTACAGCAAGTGAGGCATGGATGCCTTGATAAATCAAAATAAAAAAAAAACCATATTTAAAAGTTCTTGAAAAGTTTTTTTAATGCTTATAAAACATCAAAGCATGTAATCCCTCCCTATTTGTTTTCCTTTTTATCCTTTGATGAACAAATTTTGATGATCTTTATTAACTTTGCTTTTGATCTTATGTAAATCTTAATGAAACCTGTCATCAAGACCCTTTCCTATTGCTACCTCCTGCTTTGTATGTCACAGGGGTAGCTAGAGGCTTAACTATTTTTTTTTTTTTGAAGTCCGAAGACTTTCATCATCAAGATTTTTCTCTGTTATTACCTCCTATTTTGTATGTCACCAGTGTGGCCAGATGTTTAATTTTTATAATCTTGATGAAGTTTGAAGACTTTCATCATCAAGATTCTTCTCTGTTATTACCTCCTACTTTGTATGTCACCAGTGTGGCTAAAAGTTTGACT
>JAOXJP010119938.1:0-13880 GCA_025762735.1 Platanus orientalis | reverse complement strand
ATTGTTCATAATTCAACGCCCGATTGTCACCCTAAATTAAATTCAAGCATTGGATAAATGGGCATTAGGAGTAAAAATGGGCGTTAAGCCTGAGAAAAATCTAGCAAGCCTTCAATTTAACTTAACAAATTATGGACGTAAACATGAGATTAAGACTTGTATGAATAGGAGAAATCGCTCTAAAATGGTAGGTATTTGGGGTGCCTAACACCTTCCCCAAATGCAACCAAACAACTTACCCTACATCTCAAGAACTCAGACTAGTATTAGGAGTTAAACCCCTAGACCTTCGGGTTTAGACTTTTTTTCTTCCCCTGAAGACGAGAACTGATGTCCAACTCATCGGTTAACCCCGAGTTGGTGGCGACTCCCAAAAAAGCCTAATCCCTACATAAAAGGGTTGACAACCTCTCACGCGCCAGCATCACGTGCTAAAGAAGTAGGCCCAAAAACCATGGGTGGGAAGGGGGCATCCGAACCCCCCCTCCCGAAGCCGATGTCTATAAAAGCATACATCTGAATACTAGCATATCCAAAGGTTAATACAAAGCTAAACAGATATCAAAGTAGTAATCACAATCATGTTAGTACAAAATGTTAATAGTCACATGTTAGATGATAGAGGCCAATGGTTCAATATGAAGATCAAAGTTTGAATAATAATTCAATGCGAAGGTCAAAGCTCACAAATTTAGTGACATGTATTAGTTTCAAGAAATTCAATGTTTTATGATTTCAGAGTGTTCAAATTTCAATGTAAAAGTGTTTGAAGTCCACATGGTTCACAATGATCAAAGTTCAATATTTGGAGTTCAAAGATTTAAAGTATTCTAAGTTTGATGTTCACAGTATTCAGAATTCATAAGGTTCAATATTCGAAGGAGTCTAAAGTTCAACGTCCAAAAAGGTTTAATGTTCAATGTCCAAATGTTCAATGTAAAGTATTCATATGATCTAGCCAACCCCATGGGTAGGGTCCTGATCTCAGGCTAAACTCCATGAGTAGAGCCAATGTCCTTGTATAACCACAAGGAGAAGGGCCAATGTTCTTGTTATAACCCTAAGGAGAAGGGCCAATATCTATGAGTCAAAGATAATGTCTGAAGTACTTTCCCACACTTAATGTTGTGAGTAGGACCAAATAGTCAAGGACACACTTAGCCTAGTGTCAAGGCCCACATAATTAATGGTCACACTTAGCCTTGTGATGGGGCCCAAACTAGGTCAAAGGTTCAAAGTCCAAAAGGGTTCACATCAATAAGTCCAAAGGTCCACATAATTTCAATAATTGAAATATTTCTATAATTTGTAAAACAATCATAAGCATCATATTTCCATAAATAAATTATTTCAAAGACACATGGTTCACTTAGATCTAATGTTACTGTATAATTCGATATTCATAAGTCCAGAGTCAATGATTCACTAAGATTTCACATAAAGCCAATGATTCAAACATGTAATATGATTCAAAGGTTTACATGGTTCACATAATCACATAGGATACATATAGTTCAATATAATCAATGAGGTCAATATATTTTTACAAAAATTCACATGTATTCCAATGAATCAAATCATATTGGTTAGCTAATATCACTTCTAGTGTTCTAAACAAAAGGCAAGACAAGATTGTCTTCTAAATTGATCACAAGTAAAATAGATATTAAAGGATTCACAACCTCACACAGGTTTTCAAATATTCACATGAGGAAAATTTAGATTTGACATGTTCTAAATGATTCCTTGAAGGAAGTCAGCCCATATAATGTCTAAGATCGATAATCTTTCACGAAATAGGTGTAGATTTAAAGATCAAAGAAGATTCAGTGGTTCAAAATATAGATCTACAATTTTTTTAGAGATTCCCATACGAGAATAGTCATTCCAAGCATAAGAAACAAGTAAACTTATTAAACAGTTGAAAACTATAGATTTAACATGCTTCAAGAGATTGAATTCAAATAATTCCAACAATCTCAAAAAACTCCATGTATAATCTGAAATCACAAGAGGGATTTACCTCAAATCACCCATAGAAAGAAAGATATACTTAGTAAAGAAACTTAGATTCTAGTAATCACAAAGTTCAATGGCTTAGAGCATGAGTTTTCACATGTTTTCAAAGATTCTAAAAGATCATAATACCAAACTCTGAAGATCAAAGAGAAATTTACATCACATCATTTATAGTATGCAAGATTTCTTTACAAAGAGGCTTAGATTCAAGGATTCACAAGGTTCAATGGTTTAGAGCATGTGTTTTCACATACTTTCAAAGATTCCAAAGAGTTTCCATAAAGATCAAAGAAGTTCAAAAAAATTGTACATCATCAAACCCATAGTAAGCAAAATTTCTTATCAAAGCACAAATCTTAGGTCTCTAAGCAAGAAACTTTCACTTCAACCTTTATTCACACCATGTTCTATAAAATAGGCATAGTTCTAACATTAGAAGAATGAAATTAAAAAGTTCTAGTAGAAAAATAAGCTAATCTAGAAGAATTTTCATGGTTAGAAGTGAAACTTACCCAAATGGGGACGAACTCCAACCTTCTCCAAAACTCTTTAATCCTTACCCTTTTGTTTTAAATGGGTCTAAAGACTTAATTGATGTATTAAAAAGATTTTCTTTACATATTTCTAGGGTTTTGGGTCGAGTTGGGTGGTCCCACACTCTCCCCAAATGATGAAAAATAGAATAAGCTTCAAAAAAATATAAATTGGGTCAATTTAGATCAATCTAGAGGGTGTCATACTGATCCAAAGGGGTATCATATTGATCCACAGGGATACCAGATCGATCTGATACTATTCTGGGAAAAGTTTTGTAGATATTTGAGAGCTTGGATCGATCCGAATAGTGGTTGGATCGATCTGCTAAGTTCAGATCCATTTAGCATGGGTCGAATCCATCAAGATGCCCTTTTTCTAGGTTTGTCCTCTTCTCACTAAAATGGCCATTATTTTTTCTAAAAAAATCATTTTTGTGAATTGTTTATTGGGTTGGAAACTAGACTTCAAGAAATTTCCACAAATGTATGAATCACCCTCTAATTCACTCGGGATTTGGGTTAGGGCATCCAGGAAGTTACCCCAAATCTGTGGTCCTGCCAACACAGACACTTTATAGAAAAATGGGCATAACTTCTTCTCGAAAACTCATAATTGTACACTGTTTGTTTTGATGGAAAGTATACTCCTAGATATTTCTAATCATATATCTCTTGGCCCCCAATTATCTTGGAGTTTGTACAAATTTTCATGTGAAATTACCCTAAAACACACTTGAGGTAGTTTTCGAAATCAATCGGTTTATGGCTGAACTTGGGTTCTACGCTTTTAACTTGGTCTAAGGGTTCATAAACCAACATAAGGTCTATCTAGAATATAAGAGATGAGAATTTTACCCTTATAGGGTAAAATTATAGTTTTTCCCTTTTTGTATAAAACGGAGCATTACATCCTCACTGCTTATAAAAATTTAGTCCCTAAATTTGTGTATACCTTGGTCTTAGAATAGGTGTGGGTGATTGGCTCTCATGTTATCCTCACCTTCGCAAGTAGCTTCCTCGTAGGTGTGGTCATGCCATAAAACTTTCATATAGGAATGGTTTTGTTGTGCAACACTTGCTCCTTGCGACCGAGGATCAAAACTGGGTGTTCATCATAAAATAGGTCCTCCCTGATATCCAATGGAATGTATTCCAACACATGAAAATAATCCCGCATGTATCTCCTCAGCATGGATACATGGAACACGTTGTATACATGGGATAATTCTAGAGGTACTGCTAAATGGTAAGGCACCTCCCCAATCTTTCTTAACATTTCAAATGGTCCAACAAACCTTGGTTCTAGCTTTCCTTTCTAACCGAATCGGGTTACTCCCTTGGATGGAGATACCTTCTGAAATTCCTAGAGGGGGGTGAATAGAATATCTACAATTTTTTTATTCCTTTTTAATTAATTTATTCACCCTCTTATGATTTACTTTAATTCAATTAAAGATGCAGCGGAAATTCTTTTAATAAGTAAATCACTTTCTTATGAACTTATCACTGACCACGAGGCTCCGTCATGTACTATAGTGTTACCTATAGCAAAGTGGGAGTAGGGTTGATAAGTTCCCTAAGGTTTCTTGATTAATCTTTTTATATTAACCTTAGTTAGAGTCACTTCCAATTACCCCACAATATGATTACTTAAGTTTACTACTTTGAGTGAAGTCCTAAAGTGATCTATAAATAATGAATTATAAATTCAATACACTTTACAAGATCAATTAAACTTAAATGATAGATTAATCAATTTGTAAATTCATTAAAGCCTAGATGCTTGTGCGTGTTTATGAAAATTTAGTGTGTCGGACAATTTAGCATAATCAATATAAACAAAAACATTAAGGTGATCAATTCTCTATGAATTACAAACCAAGTATGCAAGTGTTCTCAATTAGTCTGATTTGTAAATTCAACTAAGGCTTAGATGTTTGTACTTGTTTATAATATGATAATTAAAGAACAATCACAAAGCATGCAATATCAAGACACAAGTGTTTATAGTGGTTTGGCACACGGGCCTACGTCCACTCTCCAATGCTCACTCCGGGGGCGTGTTGATTTTATTAATAGTTAACTACTAACTATTACAAGGTACATCAACAAGACCTTACCCCTAGTGTCTCCGGTAGAGGTGACTTCACATTTGGTGTCTCTGGTAAGTGCGAATGAGTTTGGTATCTCCGGCAAACTCCCAATGTAGCTTTCGATGTCTCCGGCCAAAACTTCCTCATCCGGTGTCTCCGATGGACGTACACAAGTGATGGAAGGGAATGTAAATGATAGTGGTGCTTAACCTCTCAATAAGAAAATATAACTAAGGTCTTTACACCGGGTTAAAGAGAGCTTTCTTGATTTGTTTGCCTAAGTTGGGTTCAAGTTCTCACAAGCTCCTTGATAGCTTCAAGGGCTTCTTCTCCTCCAAGTCTTGGATGATGGATTTACCAATCCTTAGCTCCGCAAGATTTTTCCTATCATCTCTTTAGGTAGATTTACCTATTTTGCTCAAAAACACTTCATATAGAGGTTTTGCAAATGATTTTCACCAAATAAATGCTCAAGAATGTTTCTAAGATGTTTAAGAGAAGTTCTTAGATCATTTTGGACATGTCACAAGCCTTTATAGGTGACTCATGGCCTTCCCAAGTCCCCAATGGCCAAAAAATAATATTCAGAATTCTGACCGTTGGGACATCGGTTGACCGCCACGTACCTCAATCGACCCAGGTACCCCAACTTGGTCGCCCGCTACTGCTCGTAGGCGCCCACGCTCCCAAGCTTTTAGCATAAACACCTCTCAGTAAAACGGCCGTAACTTTCTCTAGAAAACTCGTAATCCTTCGCCATTTTTTTATTGGAAAGTATACTTATAGATTTTTCCATAAATGTATGGATTGTAGTTGAATTCATACTGAGGTGATCTGGGGAGTCATTAGAGGTTGCCTCAAAATTTACTGACCTAGATAACACTAGTCAGCATAAACACTTCTTCCTTAGTGAGCCTTTTTCCTTAATTTGAGCATTGGGCTATTTGTGCATTTTTATTAGACCTTAGTTATGTCTTCTAAGTGATTCCTAGGGTCAACCATGGTCTCTGGGTTTCATGAGCACACACACACCTATCATTTGGTCTCATATACCTGATTTACCTTTTTGTGCATGGAACTGATGTGTTGGCTTTCTTGAGGTAGCTTGCACTTGAGACTTGGGATTCTTCCATGATGGTTGAGTCTCTTTCCCAGACTCTCTTCTTGGACTTACATGAATACAAAAGTTACATATAAAAGTCATATACAACATGACCATTACATGTACACACTTTGTTTTGTGCATAAACATTGACAATACATAGACCTAACAAAACTCACAACAAGGGAGCGAGGCTTAACTCTCTCATGACCAGTCTTCTCTCTCTGCTCCCTTTTGATCTCATCTTTCTATGATTCGTGTACGCCAAACCCACTCCCATTGTTTTCTCTTAAGCTCAAGCTTCTCTAATCTTGCACTGCCTAACTACTAGGATTGAAGACAAGGATCTACGTGTGCTACATAAAAGGGAAGATTAGTCTATCCTTAGAAGGAGATATTCAAAGATATTGACTATAAGGTGATAAAGCAACCACGTAAGTGATTGGGCGGGACATAGTAAGTTATTGGGGAGATATTAGAGAGAGATATGAATTGTTCTTAGAGTTCTGTATAATTTGATAATTTACTTAGGATATAAATTAATAATGGAGATGATGTGAATCTAATAAGATGGATATGAAGTTGTCAAGTGGACAACGATAATGTGGTGGATGTATGATCTATTTTGAGTGTTTTTTTCTTGTTATTGTGGACTATTAGGTGATTAAAAAGTGACATGGGGATCACTATTCATCCCCAAGGGTCCATATTATAGTCGTTATACTATCGAAATTTTGGTAAAAATGGCATGTGAATTCCTTACTTAATTTCAGAATGAGATAAAGGCAATGAATGAGATGAAAAGATAATAAATTGAGTTAACCATTAGACTATAAAGGGTATAAAGTAGGGAACCGTGAAAGCGGATGAGGTGCGGTGCTTAACACTTTCCCTAAATTATAAATGAACCACTTACCTAAGAATCTCTGGGAGTTGACTAGTTTAAGTGAGAAGTTAGACATTTTAAACCATTAATTTTTTTTTTCAAAATTGATGTCCATCCACATCTTTAAAAGGATGGTGGCGACTCTAAACCATAAGATATTTCTTGTGATAAATAAGTCTTTTTTCAAAAGGATTTACCTGTCGTGAGAAAATCGAGGCCCACAGGGGGTCTTGAAAAAACAAATGGATTCCCAACAATTTTTGTAAGAATAAGGTTTATTTGTGATTTTACTATTGTAGAGTGAAATAGTCCCTAATAAAAATCACCTAGCTTAAGGAAGAGCTTTCGAAAGTGGATGTAGGCCAAGTAGGACCGAACCACTATACATCTTGTCTCTTTTGTGTACTTGTCTTGTTTCATAATTGCACCTATATCTAATTGTGATTAAAGGAAATAGCTTAGTAATTAAATTGGATCATTGTTGCACACAACTCACTCTAGTTAAGAGTATGAGACTTAAACAATTAGAAACTAATTGAAACAATTAATTGGAATTGTACTCTTTAATACAAATTGCATTAAATCATATTGATACATCATTTATGCAAGAACATAACACTAAGAGTCACATAGCATTGAACATATTTAAATACTTTGCAATTTGAATTGAACTCGATTAAGTTGTTAATTAGGTGAAAATTTAAGTACACTCTTATTCACCCCCTCTAGGAGTAGTTGTGGATACCCTAGGTTATTTTAATAGTAGGGACAAACTTGGAGGACACTCTATGGAGGATGTAAGCCATAATCAATAATACACCCCCCTAAAAACTGATTGGAAGGTTCGAAAGTGCCATCATAGACTTCATCATATTCAGAGTACACAATTCCTTCTTTCTGCTATATCATTCTGTTGTGAAGTAAAAGGAATCGCCAACTGTCTACGATTGCCTTTTTCTTCATAGAGCTTTTTAAATTTCTCTAACAAGTACTCGTGTTTGTGGTTAGTTCTAAGGATTTTAATCTTTTGATCCAACTGATTTTTTTTACCTCTAGCACATACTTTTTAAAGCAATCCAATGCTTTAGACTTATGTGAGATTAAATAGACATAACTATATCGCATATAATCATCAATAAATGTGATGAAATAATAGGCTCTATTGTGTGCCTTCACATTGAAAGATTTGCATTTATTTGAATGAATTAACTTTAAGGGAACAGTTTCATGCACTACCTTACCAAAATGCTTTCTACTTGACTTTATAGTTCGACAATGCTCACAAGTAGGAAGATATACTTTAGCAAGTGGGCCTAAAAGGCCTTCTCTAGCTAACATGTTCATCTTATCCTATCAAATATGTCCTAATCTAGCATGCCACTTAATCGAATTATAAGCAAAATTATCATCAAAAAATATATATTAAAGTAGAATCAGAACAATTATATGAAGCAATCGAAGAATCATTTATATCTAATAGAAATTAACCATTCATTACATGACCGTGGCTATATAAAATCGAACCCAAGGAAATACTAACTCTATTAATTGAAAATTGGAAACTAAAACCTAGACTAGCTAATGCAGAAACTTAAAGAATTTTTTTTCAAATTCTAGAAACATATTATACGTCATATTAGATCAACGTGTGCCCTATCCGTAATCATAGCTGGTAAGTTCCAACTTCAAGTACATCATCACCAGTGTTATTCCCCATATACATCTTATGGTTGGCCCTTGGAATCCGGTGAAACTCTACAAACTCTACTTGATCCTTGACAACATGCTTAGTCACTCATGAATCCACAACCCAAGATCGTATTAGTGAATGAGAAACTAAAGCCTCAGAATACACAAAAGGTTTGAAAATTAGGAAGAGTTTCAGTTTATACCTTGTTCAGCTTAGTGCACTCACGAGCAAAGTAGCCCAACTTTTGGCAATTAAAGTACCTCACTTAGGTCTTGTCTTTAGCTCCATTGTGCTTTCCGTTTTACACATTTTTCCTTTTGTGAACCCAGTCCATAACGTCTTACCTTATTCATAGCCTTTCCTTTAGCCTTATGTTTAGGCTTAAATGACTTTTTCTTGCCTCAAGCAAATAAAGATTCACATGCACCCATAGCTGATCAACGATCAACCTCAAGCTCTAGATGACATGACAACTGAGCAAAAGTGGTGATGTTTTTGTTATGCGTCATCAATAGCTTCATTTTCTCCCATAAATTAGGTAGTGACCTCAAGACAGTTACTCCTTAGATTTGTTGTTGCTAGCACTCTTTAAGTCTCTTATCATTTGAGACATTTTTCTAAGATGCTCAACCATTGTTGAGTTAGGATCCATCTTATGTCTCAAACCCAATAGTCATGGCCCTCAATCTTGTGGTAGAGGTGCTAGCGAAAGACATTTTTAGGTATTCCCACATGACTTTGGCTGTTTTGCATTCTTCAAACTACCCAAAGAGATCATTGTGTATTGTGCTAAGCATAATAAAGTGTGCACAATGGTATCTTTTAAGCCAATTTTGCTATTACTCTATATCCTATCTATGTTGTGCTATGGTCTCCTCTTTAGGGATTGTCATGTTGATTGTCAATGTTCGAGCACACCCTACTCTCCTAGGAGATATTGGATTTTTCTATGTCACATATCATAGTAGTTTCTATCAAATTTCCCCCCTTTGGTTAGATTAGGTATCACGTTCTTAGAGGTCATTATCAACCTACAAGTACAGACATTGTGTAATTAATTAGGGATTTGTAACATGTTGCACAGACATATATTATAAAATTATCTTGCTCTATGAATCAAGACATAATGCCAAGGTTTATGTGCTTAGATTGAAAGACTTGGCAACTCTAGCAATCATCTCTTAAACTCATAAACTGTACCATTAATCTTAACTTAGGTGAATAATTTATTTTTGAGGAGAACATGTCTCGACACATTCGCTAAGTAACCAAATGGATGATTAATTAAGCCTTTTATTAGTGTTGTTAACCAAATCATATGCATGTTAAATCCAATCAATGTATGCAAATGCATTAACACATAAAAAGTGAACCATCTCTTGGATGGTTCAGTCTGGTTTAGTTAGACCATGTAACATATGGTCCACTTTGGCCCCATGGGCTTGATGGACCTTAAATTAGAGTCCATTATTAGGGGTTTTGATTTGGTCCAAGCCAACCAAAATAACTTCCTTTTATAAGTTGTGTATAATATATATAAGCTATGCATCACAAATAAATGTAAGTTGCGAATCACCAATAAGTTGTGAATCACATGTACATTGTGAATCATAAGTTATGAATCACTGGTAAGTTGCAAATCACAAGTAAGTTGTGAATCACTGAATCACAAGTAAGTTTCAAATCATAGGTAAGCTGTGAATCACAGGTAAGTTGCGAATCACAAGTAAGTTGCAAATCATAGGTAAGTTGTGAATCATAGGTAAGTTGTAAATCATAGGAAACAATTTGGCAAGGGAAGAAGTTGAACCATGTTTGCATCCACGTCACAATGAAGAGGTTGATTCTTTGGAGTCGAACACCAATGCCCAACGCCCACACTGGCACTACAAGAGTGACTGAATTTTCACACCGTAAAACCTTTACAGAAGGAGAAAGCAAGAAAGAGAGAAAAGGCTCTACTAAAGATACCCACGCTTCTGACATTGATCCTTATATATGAGGGCTTGTGGAGGAGTTTTAGTTCAACTAGAACCTTTACTCCCACTAAGACTCATCTAAAACACATTGGATAAATCTTGGAAGAATTCTAGGTAAGTTTGGATGTCCAAATTAACTCAAACTCTAACAATTATTGTAGTCATATATAGCCTGAGATAGGTTTGATGCCATTGTTATCTATTTTGAACATCAATATATAGTGCTATGTCATAGTATCAATTGTTACTAAATGTTGTGTAGGTTCAACTAAGATGTTTAAGTGGTTCAACATCAATATGGATGTGTAGAAGATTCAAAGTTATTTCATGTTTATTATGTGTTATTTTTTTTCTTTCTTTCTTCTCCTTCCATTTATTTTTTTATTTTTTATTTTTTATTTAGGCCAATTGTTGGCACCATTCCGAAAATTCGCCTACAAATGAAGGATATGTGGATTGGGTTTAACTTGGAGTTGATTCATAGAATAAAGACACGTGGCATGTTTCCAACAAAGAGGCAAGATAGGAAAGTTGGCTTCATCGAGATAGGTGTCATGATATTCAACATGCAACGAACATGGTTCATCGCCTACGAGAAACAGATGAAGCAGGGCCATGATGCACCCCACAACGAGCATTCGATGCTATGATAGAAAATAGAGGAAGTGGCCATGACAACGTAAAAAGGTGGGAAGTGAAAAATAACTACCCAGCAATGTGGAGAAGATGTTATAACTGCCACAACTAATTGATTTGATATAAATTGGCAAGAGGAAGAAGAAGAAAGGATCCTCAACATCATCATCAAAATTTAGTCCATCTTAGGAGTAGCTATAGATCTACCTTAGGAGTAAGAGTAACATAAAGTAATATGTAATTCGGTTCGAGGAGATTGGACTTGGTCCATTCCTTGGTTTCTATCACTAACTTGTTCGATATCAAATAGGACAGCTTTAGAAAGATAAGTGTCTCCCTTGAATTGAGCAAGACACTTGTACTGTGTTATCAATTGTTATATCAAAAAATTATAATTTTTTCATCACTTCCCTTAGACGTTTGTGAAAAGTCTTCTTTGTTGAGGCATGTACCGAACCAGTTCTGGCTACCCGAGTCACCCAAGCTTGGGTCAAAGTGTAGAAGAAGAAATTTTTCCCAACACAGAGATTGGTGACCACAGTGGGAGAGCACTTCAAGAATAAGAAAGTTTCAACACCTTGAAGAACAGAAGTGATCCCGTTCATGAGAAAACCTGGTGCGAGAAGCCCCAAGAGCCTAATGGCGGACTCAATGCATTCGATAGATAGGCTAGCTAAGGAAATTATTGCAACCTTCCGGCTAATGCTTGAACAAGGGCATGTCGAAAGAACACCAGGGCATAACACTAAAGGATGGCTCAAGGAAAGTGAATTTGATGGCTCTACACTAGGAACCCCGATGGGACTCGGGGGGCAAGGTCAAGTGATAGTTCGTTTTGATAATCAACAAGTTGAGATCCTTAGGAAAAGCTAATATGGGGAGGCTCATCAGGAGTTGGTTAGTTATGAAGTGCAACCTCTTCAAGGCCAAGACAAGCTCGGTCAAGCCTTAAGTCTGCCACACCGAGAGAGGTTTGAGAGACAACCACATTTCGGAGGATGCCCAAGAAGCCCCTCGATGGGTGATAAAGATTTCAATAGTATGGGATGCTATCAACAAGAATCTTAATTACCAAGTAATTTGAGTTATTTGCCTTGGGAAAATCCATTGATTCGATATAACTCTTGCAACCAGTTGGCCGAGGGCCTAGAATATGAGTACTCACCATACAGACAACATTTACCAACTTAAAGCTAGGCTCTGAATGAGCGTGAGCAATCGAAGGAGTGGAGCGTCAACCCAGTCATTGGGCCAATATGTGGTCGAGGTCACGTGGACATAGTAGCAAAATGATTGTGCAACATAAATGTTGGGAAAAGATCGAGACAGGATCAACAGGGAGAATAAGTTCCCTAAAAGACCAAATGCCCTTAAAATCAACACTGGTCTTATTGACAATAAAAGGCCAAGAGTCAGGAATACGAGTCAATTAGCCACCTAAGATAGAAAAGTGGAAATTAGGTTCCCCTCTATAGTAGTTGACATGATTGTGATGAAAGGGAAACTAGAAGAAAACGTTAAGAAAGAAGGTGAACAAGTATGTTGACTGACACACTAAATGAGAGAGGCAAAAACAACCTTGGCCCAATGCAAATAGATTCAATATGGTTTCGATTGATGAACTGACCGACAAAGGTTGTAGGGCTATAGTCAAGTAGAAAGGACAATTGGTTATCAAGCAGAGATTAGTTACTACAGTCTCAAAGCTAGTTAGTGTAGATGTAGTCACCATTGACTTGACATAGGATGATCGAGCAATCTTTCCTGATAATGGTAGGATCGAGGAGCATGACTCAAGTAATCTAAGAGTAGGGCATCGAGAAAAAAGATCCTTGATCAAGATATTTGAGAACCAAAAAGCAAGGGCAAGAAACGCAACGTCAAATGGCTCGATGATGCTCAAATGCATTGCAACAAACGAAGCTGGACGAAGCTAGTTTGTTAAGAGTCGACAAAAAGTAGGTTCATTACCGAGAATACAGATGAAGGAAAGCAACAAAGTGATTAACTCAGAAAAAGAGACCAAAGTCGAGGATAGTCGAGGATCTAAAGATCAAGAAAAGGGCCTACATTCTTGGCCAAATGATATGGCCATGATGCTGAGCAAAAAGGTAACTAACTTAGAAAATTCATGTACTAAAAAAAGTTCATCTTTAGAAATCTTAATTGTAGCAGGGTCTTGTGAGAATGACCATGAAGCTTCGCTCTGGGAGTTCGTAATGGCTTGTGAGAATGACTTAAGTCATGCCAATGGTCATCGCCTAAGAAGGAGTGGGCTTGACAACATGGTTTGGAGAATAGCACTGCCTTTAGTAGCAAAAAAATCATAATCTGGTAAGATGACCATTTGTTCGAGAAGGACCATGACAAATCAACAAGGTCTTCAATAAAAATGTTTATTGACTTGCAGATTGTAACGCCCCAAAATTCTATCACTAGATAAGACTTTGGAGTTCTTCTTTTTTTTCCTTTACTCAAGACCCTTTGTAGTGGACTATTATAAAAGGGTCTTTAATTTTTTTTTTAGTATTAAGTTCTTGTATTTACTTAGCTCATTCATTATCATTCATACATGTAATTAAAACTAACTTCTAACCCGAACCATTACCATGCGTAGTTGAATCTAACTTCTAAGTCATTAACATCATAGTGGAAGGAAAACTAGTCATTTAAAATAAAATCGTTTCAATTAACCTCCCATAATCAAACTGAAGTCAAAATTTCAAACCTTATAAACATATCAATCCTCAACATGGGTCCATAAATATAAATTGAAATAAAAGATATGAACATATGAATGCAATAAAGAACAAAAGTAAGTCTTTTAATCCATATTTTCTTTGTATTATGTCATGTCTCATGGTGTTCCATGGGCTCACCTGCTAACAATATATATATATATATATATATATATATATATATAACTAATCCGAAAAAAA
>JAOXJP010119927.1:0-13880 GCA_025762735.1 Platanus orientalis | reverse complement strand
GGGTTGCACAGTGTAACCCTAAGAAACTTCCCTTAACCCAAACCATGGGTCTCACAGTGTTAGGACCCACCAAACCATCCCAAAAGATTGTACAAAAGTGCTAATCTGATCAGCTTTCCTAATGCCTGATTTTCATCCTGAATTAAAATTCAGGCATTAGAAAATCAGGTGTTGAGATGAAAAACAGGCATTAATCTTGTAAAACAAAAAATATATATATAATTTCTTTCCCTTCTATTAGGGTTGACACCTAACCATAAAGAATTAACCAATGAATCATTTAAAGGGGTTTACCATCCCTTTAAAGACTTAACCCATGAGGGGTCTCCTACAATTAAAATATAACAAATTAAAAAACATTTTTTGTACTACTTATAAGCCAATGTCTGATGTTCACCTTCAATTAAATTCAGGCGTTGAAACTTGTATGAATGGAAGAAGCCACCTTAAAAAGGCGGGTATTTAGGGTGCCTAACACCTTCCCTAAGTGTAACCAAACAACTTACCCTAAATCTCAGGAACACAGACCAGTACTAGGAGTTAAACCATAAGCCTTCGGGTCTAAACTTTCCCTCTTCCCTTAAGAGGAGAACCGATGTCCAACTCCATCATTTAAAACCCGAGTTGGTGATGACTCCAAGCAAAGCCCAACCCTCGCACAGAAAAGGAGTTGGCCCGCATGCATCTCGAACAAGCCAGAAGTGGGCACCCCCAGATCCATAGAATGGCGACTCCGCTGGGGACATGTTTAATCTCCACATGTGCAAGTTTCAATTTATGTCAAATACATGCTTTATCACATGTCTACTTACTTTCTCACATGCCTACTTACTTTGGATTAGACTTAGGTCATTCCATTAGTTAGTTAGGATAACACTTCATCTTAAAAAATTACTCTAAATTGACATGCATAGGGTAGAAAACATGCTCACATAGCTTTAGGGTAGCTTGAATTAGTTAGTAAGACCAAAATTCACATTTGAACAACTTGTATACAAAACATCTCTGTTATTTTCTATTTTGAACAAAATGAGTCCGAGGACACAACATTGCACCAATACATCACTCTCATGAGCCCTTATCTAGGTCATTACCCACCAAAGGATAAACATTGGATCACCACATAGGATGGAAACAACGTTTGAGCCGTTGCTGCTATGTCAGCTCGGCCATTCCGAGTTACCCAAGCCAGTTACCACTTATATAATCTGATTATTTGGGGAGGTGTTTTGACTGGTACACATTATCTTTTAGAATCTCAGGAAAAACATGTGCGTTTAGTTCATTTTTAGGTTAGAGTTATTTAGGCTACACTTATTAGCTTGGAGGTCTAGCTTTAGGATTGTTTGCCGTGATTTTGATTGATTACTTGCATGATTAATTAAAAAAGGAACCAGGAACTCATGTCCGACTTTATAAAATTAGTCCAAATTATTATTTTTTAGATAATTAGGTCCGGATTTACCTTCTTATCTAAATTTGAATACTTCTCACCCCTTTTGCATGATATCTATAATGCGATTAGAACAACAAGCAAACCAAAACCATAAAGAATAAAGAAAATGAATAAAAGTTACCCTCAAATAACTAAAACAAGTAACTAATCTCATGTTCCACATCCTCTCAAGCAAACAAAATAAAAGAAACATTAAATATGTCTAAAGTCATCTGGGCTAATATGTAGAGCCCAATCAAAAGTTTATATACAACCCTCAAATGAATAAATGAAAAGAAAAAAAGAAGTCCAATCCTCCAGTCACTCGTCCGAATTGCTGCCCACATGATCTATTGTCCCCTTCCTACCCATGTGCTTCTTCTTCCTATAATAGGAATGGCTTTTGCCCCAGCGAAAGGCTGTAGTACCACGAACCCCAGAAACATCCGGTCTAACCCTAAGTGAGCTATCATCAGTCTGTAAAGGGGCCACTACCACTACACCGCTAGGCACCAATGCCGAATGTGCCTCAGACTCTCCTATAGTCTTAGGCACCTCGGTATGCGCCTTGGGCTCCCCCCTCAATGGGCTCTCTCCCATGGGCTGCTCTCCACCTGTCGGCTCAATCTCAAGCTCAACAGATGGCATCTCAGTGTCCTCAGCAACACCTCCTATCTCCCCTGGGATAAGAATCTGTCTCTGCAAACATAAAACAAGAACATACATGTCAAAACCCACTTAAAGAAAAATGGTTAAAAGAAAACTAAATGTTCATGTGTCTTTACCTCCTTAGCCTCTACTTCACGGGTGGCCTTCAAGGCAATAACTTTAGTCAAGTGGGCCTGATGCTTTTGCCCCACCAAGGCAAAGCACCTAGCCAACTTCTGGAGGGTGCTAAGGTACACCTCCCTAGAAACCTGCATAAGTACACAACACTTCATCAAAAAAAATTTGTTAAAATGCACAAGTTTTAAACTTAAACACTCAAACAGATTAAAACCATACATAAGTCATCGCTTCAGATGGCACCCAACCCTCAGGAAGCTCTGCCTCTGGCAAGGGATCCTCAGTGACCCCACCCTCGAGGTCAGTCATGGGTACCACCTCAGGCACCATCCCCATCAAGTCCAGCTCTGCAGGAGGAACTCTCCTCTTCCTCCCTCTCTGGAGGTGTTGGCTCCTCTGCTGGCTGTGCCTTTGCTACCTATTAAAAGTCAAACAAATAAAAAAAAGATTAAAAGAAAGGAAAGAAAAAGAAAAACAACTAATGTTTTTTAAAAGAATAAAATGAATAAACTCACTAAAGCCTCAATGGGACTGCCCAATGGCTCACAAGTCTAAGTAGTCCACCACTCGCTGTAATTCCTAGCCCAGTCTAGGAACACAGAGGCCTCAATGCCTGTCTCCCCTCTCCCCGTTTCTCCATCGGTGTCAATCACACATGGAGGCAAGTGTAGGACTACGTCGTCCTCTACCCCTACCCCCACTTGGCATCAACACCTCTCCCCGAGGTACATGGTAACCTTGCCAAGGGTCACTAACAGGACCAATCCCAAGCAGAGGTCTAGACTAAGGCATCCCTTGCCTCCAAAGCCTAACTAGTCCATGAATGCCACTTGACCTACACAAAGCACAATAGAATTTAGATAATAGTTTATAAAAGAAAATAAAATCAAGCAGACAAATCAAAAGTGTTGTGTACTTACCTGGTCGGTTGTTAGAAGATCCAGCTCGCGTCGAAAACCTGAAATGGATCTTCAGGTCTTGTGGTGGGTCTGGGCAACCTTCCACCTCGTCACGCAAGGGAAGTGAAATGCCTCCTCACCCCTCCACCTAGGGTCCAAGGGAGAGAAGTTCTCATAGCACCACACCTGCAAAATGAAAGTAAGTCAAAATTAAAGAAAGCAAGTAAAAATAAAAGACAAAAAAAGAGAGAAAGGAAGCAAACCATACATCCCATAGGAAATACAACCCCACAAAAGCATGAGGGCCCTTCCCAGAAGAGATCTTGCTCATGTTGACGTACATCCACCCGAGGGTGGACCTACCCAAATCTGTGTGGCCATGAGGTCCAAATTCTCTAAGGCCGGCAACAAATGGAAATACACTTTGTCTCTTTTCCCGTAGAAGATAGAGAGAGTCAGCATCTAGATCAGAAAGGCTCGAGTTGAGAACACGATCTCTATGGGCGAGCTCTAATCGGTGGCCTAGACGTAGTCATTTTCAAACCAGGATGGGAGGACACCCTTGGTGCCCTTGTAGTATGTCACGGGTTGTGGCCCTATGCATCGAGCCACCAATGCCGGGTCGAAGTCCTCCAAACTCAATGGAGGGGTGCCATCCATAGAGAGCCCTGTCATCATAAAAAAATCTATTGGGAGCATCCCAATCTCCCCCATCGGAAGATGGAAAGTTCGTGTGATAGGGGACCATCTCTCAGCAAGGGCCATCAAAAGCGCCCTGTCGGCATGCAGCATTGGCAAACTCAAAAAATGACCAAAACCCATGGCCATCACCCGTTCCTGGACTTTGGAGTGCATCCGCCCCTATAAGCCTAGGACCCTAGACCAAGAGCCATGGTGCTCTACTCCCACTAGCCTACAAGCAAAAACATGTTAAAATATGTTAGAACAATGTTTATGAGCAAAAAAAATAAAAAAACAATTAAAAAAGAAGCACAAAAATAAAAAATAACAAATCTGTCTCTCACACCTATCACCTGATTTTTTATCCAATGCCTGATTTTTAGGCCAATGCCAATTTTTTAAAAACAGAGAAAAATCAGGCGTTATGTCTGTAATTTAGGGCACTGATTTTCAAGCATTGAAAAACCCAAAAATCACCCAAAATTTTTGTAACAATTCATTCTAAAATAGTCAAACATCAAAATCAAAGTAACACAATTCTATTCTAATGATTAAAAATCTAAAAATGCAATGAAATCTAAAAAGAAATAAACAAAAAAGTAAACAAAAAGCATTGAATCAAAACAAAATCAAAGAATAGTAAAAAAACCATAAAAGCAAAAAAGAAAATACATGAACAACTCAAAAACTCGCTTCATCCATCATAGGATTCTTCCACAAAGCCTTCTCTTACGCCAAGAGAAGCGGGAAGTGGTGACTTGATCCTCCTCGACTCATTGTTGATGATGAAAATAGGGAATTTTTGTCAAAAAAGGGAAAAAGGAATAGAAGAAAACTCTGTGGGGACCTCTCCTACAATTTGTAAATGAAAATAGCAATTTAAAACATAAAAGGACAAAGACCCAACTGCGTGTCATTTTAAGTTGTAACTACTCTCAATGCCTAATCGTGCTCCCAACACTTGCGTTGAAACAAAAAATGGGCGTTAGGCCTAAATTCTGCAGAATGTTATTTTTAGACCTAAAATGACTTTTCTAACCTTGTGTTCATGCTTGTGCTTACAGACATGGCTCACAAACCAGTGCAATTGGATGTGTACTCTATCATCTCCGTAAATTTCATAAATACCTTAATTGCCCTTCCTCCCAATGAATGGGAAATTTGAAAAAATCAAAGCCAGCTAGTGGCAACATTGGCCTTAACCTAAATCAATCTGAATTGGCCATTGATAGAAGCAACCATTTCCTTTTGGGACCCGACAACTATGGTTTTCTGCTTTGGAGAACAAGAACTCACACCCACTATTGAGGAGCTCGAATCATTCTTAGACTAAGAACATTGTCTTGGCATCAGTGCCATAATCCCGGCTTATAAGCCTAGCTACCTAAAAGACTTCCATGCACTAGAAATCTCCAAAGCCTCCCTACCTAAGGAAGCTACAGGGGAATATTTGCACTACCCTTTTAACCTTTTATTGGAAAAAGGTTGGAAGAAAGTTGGTGACTTCGACAACCCCGTCAAATTCAGAGCATTCACATTAGTTGTTTTAGAACAACTTCTACTATCACATAGCCGTCATCACATCAATGATGTTTTACTTGACATCTTGGCCCAACATCTACATAAAAAGACACTTGCACCTGTGATCATCTCAGAGACTATCTCTAGTCTCTCTCATTGTGCTCGACATCCTAGAGGGTAACTATATGGTTGCCCAGCTTTCTTACAAGCTTGGTTGTGGGAACATCTATCCATCCTTATATCTTTCTCATCTTATGTATCACGAGATCTAACCCTAGCACAAATCCATGTCAAAAGCCAACCTTTGCCAAACAAAGAAACTACATCGGGGTATCAGAAGCTACTAGCATCCATGCTTCCAGAACAAATTATTTGGCGTGTCATGTGGCATAGGGCGCATTACCCACTTCTTGCTACAAAGGACCACACATACATGGTTATCACAGGAGTCCACTAGAGCACTCCCTATGTGCCCATACACGCCCTTCAGTAATTAGTGCTTAGGCAAGATCTCTTCGACTGCCCCACGGTTTTCAAAGATATATGCAAACTCGATCATTGTACATCCAATCATATATGGTCTACACTAGCCACTCTATGGGATAGCTCACATACGAGAGTCTTAGGACATCCACAGCTAGTATCCACAAAGACACATGCCATGACATCAGCATATGAGCATTGGCTTCTACACAAGCCTCCTCTATAACCTGTTACTCCTGCAACATCCACCTCTTCGAATAAGAGGCCTTGCACCGAATCAACATACTCATCCATACAGAGCCTTATCATACTCGGGCAGAGTACGAGTAAGCATTGATATACTTAGCCAAGGAGAGGGCTTCACATGTCCAGACCAAGGCTACATTAGAAGTTGAGATACTTTTGCATACAAAGGCCGAGATCTCACATGAGTGTACCTAGCATTGAAACAAAACTCAAGCCAAACTCATTCACTCTCTGAAAAATGAGCTCAATGATAGTAGGACTTCCCACGACGATTTGGAACTTGATACGAGGCATAGCAACAGCATGGATTTTGTATAAGATCAGTGGATACAATCATGGGTTCACAAGTTGAGAGAACAAATCTTCTCCTTGGGTTACGAACCAGTGTCACCTCTAGCGGAGCCTGATCTTTAGATTTGTCATTTTATGTTATCTTTTCTATGTAATGGGGCAAGTACCCCCTCCTTTTATAATCGTTTCATATATATATATATATATAATGTACAAAGTTTTTGTTTTCAAAAATCATGTAGTTGAGTTAAAGGACATGAATTCACCTGTATGACATATGTACTTATAAAAGCACATGGCTATCAACTATGAATGAATGTAGAGAATGAACCTTGCAAAGTAATAACAATAAATCATTATTTTCTTCCAACTCAGTTAAGCAAGCTACAATTGCTTCCCCAAAGACTCGGCTGCAGAAAAAGAAAAGGGCATGACGTAGCAAAGCTATGGCTAACAAGTCAGCACCTCCTCCTGCCATAAGTACTACACTGCTTACCCTCCTAGAGGTATCCACGGGAAATCCACCTCTTGGTAGGACCGGTCTTGAAGATACCCCCTCAGATGGGTTCAAATCAGAAGTGGAGCGATTAATAAGGGACTTCATGTCCCAGTATGGTTGGACATCCACCCCCAAGTCTGGTCAATCTTCTTCATTACCCCAAACCTCTTCATCACCCCTTAGCTAACCCAACACTAGTGAGTAGCCTTGAATACCTACCCTCACCGAGTTCGAGAAGCTAATGTTCAAATATCTAATGAAGCAAGGAGGGTCCCACGGCCAAAGCATAGTATCCGAGCTACAACCTCTTAGCACTGCCAAGCAGACTTTGCCACATGGCTCATCATACACACAAGGCCCCACCTATGTCACGGCACCACTCCGAGCCACAAATAGATATATGCAACTGAACATCGGGTCGTCTTCGACCTAGAAGAGTAGTATGGGCCATCTACTTCAAGTAGAAAAGGCAAGAAAAGTCTCGCTCCTCTAAAAAATGAGACCAGTGCATAAATAGCCAAGCTTACAGTAGAGTTAGAACTGATGAAGGGGGGTAATTCCCCATCTCCATGGACTTTGAGGATCTTTATATCCACCCTAGAGGTGTGCTACCACCTAACTTCCAAATGCCAAATGTTGAGAAGTACGATGGTACCACCTACCCTAGGATGCACCTCTACATGTACTACAATGTTATGTTCTAGTGGGGACATGATGAGCGGATCTTAGTCTAGATGTTTGGCCAGAGCCTTGAGACGAATGCAGGGAAATGGCTGACAAGCCAAAAGAAGAGCAACATTAGTACATGGAAGGCATTGACACGGTCATTCCTCAATCATTACAGATTTAACCTTGAGTTGCTCCCAACCAGAGAGGAATCAAAGGAATAAGACCCACATCAGGAGAAAATATCAGGGATTTTACCTATAGATGGAGATTAAAGACCTCCTACTTAAAACACCTTATGTCCGAGGAGGACATGATATCAACCTTCATGAGGACATTGGGTCTTACTTATCAACTGATGCTCTTGACTGCATCATAGAACAACTTCATCGAGGTTGTCAACAAAACCGCAAAGGTAGAGTTGGTCATCAAGGTAGGCTTGGTACCAGATGTACCTCTCACCCCAGCCAATTCCATCAAAAGTACTCCAAAGAAGGCAGTAGTCACAAAACCATAAGCAAATTTTGTTCAAACCATTGAGGTTCCTCAGCCTAGTCAAAACAACGATCATGTTCGCCCTCCACCACAGCCAACCTAGAGCTACCCAACAGCCATGAATATCATCCCTCCTCAAACACAATAGTTCTACTAACCCAAATACCCATGTGCACCTAGAGAAGAAAAAAAGAAGAGAAAGTTTACCCCTCTGCCCTACTCCTATAAGTACATCATGGAGTATATCATCAAGAAAAAGTTATTGTAGATGATTGATCCAAGACCTCCACTTTACCCTCTGCCCTACCGCTACAACCAAGCGAAACATTGTGAATACCATCAAACTCCAGGGCACACCCTCAATAGGTGTTTCCACTTGAAACATGACATCCAAGACCTAATCGATGAGGGAAATGAATCATTTGACCTTGCACCCACCAATCCTCCACCAAATCCTAATATTATTCAAAACCCACTCCCTGACCACTAGTCACCAAAAGGGGTTAACTTGATAGGTCTCCCTAACACCCAATTCAATCCCTCTAGCTACATCACTGCTCTCACAAAGCCTAAGAAAGTAATTTTCCTACCCGACACCAATCAAGTGTCCACCATAAATGGATACTTCCCGGAGCCCATTCCCCCTCCTAAATATGAGCACCTGCTCACTCACATATGGGATACAACACCAAATAGCCCAATTACAATTCTTCCCCCTGACATCAACATGTATAGGGAAGGTTCGGCAACTTATGACCCATTCTCATCATCCTATGTTATCCCACCACCATCACTATATGCATAGCTCACCAACCTTTCATACCCTTACCAAGTCATCAATATTCCCCCACTTACCAGAATTCAATATTTGCTTAACCTAGTCCCCTTGGGCTATCTAGTCGGGGAAGTAGCAGATCCAGAATTATCAAAAGACGAGCTAGATGAGCTCACAGCCTTTATTACCCAGTCAGGCAAAGTCTCCAAGCCAGTTTCATATCTACATCCCAAGGACAAAGGGAAAGAGAAAATGGTAGAAGAAGAAGCCGAGACAGAGGCACAAAAACAAATCAGAGAAGTAGAGGAAAATAAAGAGAATGAGATCTTCGAGGCAGCTATCCGAAAGTCTCACCTCTTCTTGATCGAGCAGTTATCTAAGACACACAAATCTTAATCTTTGGCCTTTTGTTGACATCAGAGCAACACAAGAAGAGATTTTTTTAGCATATTCAAAAAGTCCTTTGTGGACGCATCAATCACATTAGACTGG
Organism: Platanus orientalis; assembly: GCA_025762735.1. NCBI lineage: Eukaryota > Viridiplantae > Streptophyta > Magnoliopsida > Proteales > Platanaceae > Platanus > Platanus orientalis. The sequence continues at coordinate 4,611 of JAOXJP010119927.1, read as the reverse complement.
CTGAAAAACATGGTAGCCAGAGTGTCAACACCATGAGTCAGCACATTCTCAGAGGATGAGACTCCCGAGGGTGGCACAGTACACAACAAAGCTATCTACATCACGACACGCCACTCTGACATGTGTGTCCCCCTCATCTTGGTAGACAACGGGCCTACCTTGAACATCTGCACCAAGGATACACTAGACACATTAGGAGTCCCCCCAAACCCTATGACATAAGAGCTTTCGATAATTTGGTCAGTTACAGCCAAGGAGAAGTGTTCATTCCCCTAGTTATAGAAGGGAGAATGTTCCAGGTTTAGTTCCAGATACTGAACATACCATCCTCCTTCACAATGTTGTTGGAAAGACCGTTGATCCATCAGGAGAGCATCGTGCCATCCACTCTCCACCAGAAAGTCAAATTCATCATCAATGATGAAGTCATCACAGTGTCAACGGATACAGATGTCATCACAATGACAAGACAGAAAATATTGGGAGTCCATAACTTTCAAGCTCCAAACACTTTCACCTCGTATCAATTTGAGGTTGTGCATACAGAGAAAGAGATAGTAGAATTAAAAAGAAAGGCTGAAATACTTCCACTAAAGTTTAACATGATGGCCAAAATGAAGTTCGACCCAAGCAAAGGATTAGGCAAACATTCTCAAGGAAGAAATAACCATGTCAAAGCCATCAGAGTGACGTACAAAGCCAGCCTAGGCTTTAAACCTCTCATTAAGCATCAGTTCAAAAAGAGCAAGAAGAAGAAAGTCGGTTATAAGACCTCACAACATTTTGTATCAACTTCCGAACTATCCTAAGCCTGTGCCACCCTTCCAACTGAACCGTCAACTCAAATAGTACCATCCAAGCCCAGCATAGAACACATACCATTAAAACCAGTCATAATTCCACCTCCAATCATCAGTCAACATCCTACCTACCATCTTGAGTTTGCTCCTCATACCCATATGTCTAGCTATAAGCTATTCATTCCTAAGGTCAAGGAATGTTCAACCCCAACACCTCAGAACATAGGGAGGATAACCTAGCCCCTCTAAGTCCACTCTCACTCCCCGATGATGTCAAAGAAGCACTCCAATCAGTTATTGCGAGTAGAGAGTTAGACTTAGACGAGCTTGACCCTGACCAAGTCAACATGTCAGAAACATGGGTACCCATAAACGCCACAGAGTAAATCGGGCAAGCTAACTCCGTTGCAGCAGAAGACCAAGATCAAGTGATGGATTAAATGATCGAGAAAAGAAACCAGGAAGAGCCGACCCTTCTTTACTCCAGTTTATGTTTTCAAAAGCTTTTTAGTTGTTTTTGTTTCCTTCCACCCTTTTATATAAGAACTATGTAGACTTGATCCCTAATGACACATGAATTGTCAAAGCATTTGACCAGTGCACCTGTAAGCGGTACGTAGGCAACCTGAGACACAACTTCAGGTCCAGTCACTTCTAGAAAAAAAAAATTTCTTTCTTTACCCTTGTAATTAAAGAACTACATGTGGCTTGATCTTGACGGACCAATGTTTTCAAAAGCACTTACATTAAAAGTCACATAGGCAACCTGAGAAGCAACTGCAAGCTTAACTCCTTTTAAAAAAATGTAAATTTTGTTCACCCCTAAGATTAGAACTATGTGCAACTTGATCCTGACTGAACAAGCTTTCCTAAGCTTGTGATCAGCTCAAACATCGGATATGTAGGCTACTTAGAGCTAATTCCAAGTCTAGTTACTCTTCAGGTATTAATTGCCCTTTTTATGTAAATTTATACTGTGGACATCGGCGTTTGGGAGGGGTTCAGTTTCGCCCACCCACCCCTGGTTTCTAGGCCCACTCTTCGGTCACTAACCATTTTACTAGGCGGGTTATGCTTTTCTTGGAGTCGCCACCAATTCAGGGTTAACCAATAGAGTTGGACATCAGTTCTCCTCTTCGGGTGAAGAGGAGAAGTCTAGACCCAGAGGTCTAGGGGTTTGACTCTTGGTACTGGTCTGAGTTCCTGAGATTAAGGATAAGTTGTTTAGTTGTATTTGGGGAAGGTGTTAGGCACTCCAAATACCCGCCTTTTCAGGGTAGCTTTTCTCATTCATACATGTTTTGAATTATGCTAAAGTCCATGCTTGTTAAATGTACAATTATTGGTCTTGAACCACTCCCATGGTGTGATCATTACAGTTGGACCTGAGACATAGTCTCGGGTTGCCTACATACCCAATCTTGTGGTTCATGTGTTCATAGGGTTTTGTCGGGATCAAACTGTATATAGTTCTAAGGGTTTGTTGTGTGTGCCAATCTTGGTAGTTAAGTACGTCTGATGGTGAGAGTGATGTAGGGTAGATTCATTTTAGATTATTTGTATACTTACAGAGTACTTCTCGCTACTACAAAAATGTAGACAAGTTAGCTAAACGGGGGTCAGAACTATGTTGTACCAATGTGCATGGTTTTGAGAACCTAATTGGGCTATGGCTAAGTCTTAGGGTCTTTAGGTCACGAACCATTATGACATGACCCTAAGGTAAGATGGAGACCTTAAAAGGTCGGGATGGGTTGAAATGTAGTGAAAGGGTAGGTTGACTCGACTTAGTCACACTAACATAATAGCCACTACTTAAGCGTTGTCTCCTAGGTAAAGTTCGGGTATCTGATCCACTTAGAAATTACAAGTGTATAATCAACCGTACTATGATAATTGAGAAAGCTGAAAGAGATATTCGCAATGAAGGGATTCCTAAAGTATGTCTATGGAATGAATTGGTTTAAAGCTGGGTTTCATTTGGCTTTCACAGGTCTAGCATTTGAAATTCATCATAACGCCTGTAAACAGGGCCCACAGAGGTGCCTAAGCATGTGGATGAATTCCAAGATGGTAATCGCTTGTGTATAGGTTTTAGAGAAGGTCAGGATTTACTAGGGTGGATCCCAGATCCCAACACTTGAACTTCTCCAATGCCTACATTTCCTGTCAACACCTGAACTTTAACTGATTAAAAATTAGGTGTTGGGTTTGGACACTCTGTACTCCGGAAGGCATATCTCTCACCACAAAATTTTAAATAGAACGTGGTCGGTCAATTTGAAAAGTTGAGAGAGAGATCTTTCCAACCATATATGATAAGCCTATACTTGCCTAACGCCTATTTTTTTAACTGATGTTTGTTTGTGTTGTCAACGCTTGTTTTTTAATTCATTAAAAAACAGGCATTGGGTTGAACAACCTATGTTTCGGAGAGCATATCTCTCTCCAGAAAATTCTTATTTGAGTGTGGTTGGTCAATTTGGAAAGCTGAGAGAGAGAGATCTTTCCAACCATATATAATAATCTTAGACTTTTCTAACACCTGATTGTCCCATATGCCAGTTTTCTGTCAATGCCTATTTTTTAACAGATTAAAAATAGGCGTTGGGTTGAACAGTCTGTGTTCAGGAGGGCATATCTTTCTCCAAAAAATTCTGATTTGAGTGTAGTGGGTCAATTTGGAAATATGAGAGAGAGATCTTTCCAATCATATATGATAAGCCTAAACTTTTCTAACTCCTGATTGTCCGGGTATGAATAACCCACACTCCGGAGGGCATATCTCTCTCCATAAAATTCAGATTTTGGCATGGTTGGTCAATTTGGAAAGCTGAGAGAGAGATTTTTCTAACAATATATAATAAGCCTATACTTGGTTTGACGCTTGTTTCCCAACGCCTATTTTTTAATTCTCTTAAAAAATAAGCATTAGGCTTGGGACCAAAATCCAGCAACCAGATTTTGGCCATTTAGACCTCTTAGAGGTGTGGAAAAATTTTAAATTTTGGTATGCTAGTAGGCAGTACATATGAACAACATATAAAAATTTGGCTTAAGATCATGTTTAAAAAATTCACAATAAAATCAGTAAATGTTCCCCAAAACTGGGTCTCAAAAGACTCATTTTTTTGGATCTATTTGGGGGACCATCTCGAGGCCTTCCACAGATTTAAAAATCATGAAATTAAATACAGAGTAACCTACATGTGTCTAGTAAAACATAATAAAACTTAGGCTCAAGAAACCCTCTACAAAATTCCCACAAAAATCAGCACTAAAATTGGTTGAAAATAAGGTAAAGTAGAGGCTCAATAGCCTCTACCTTTTACCCGAATTGGAGCAATGCTCCAGCATGAATTGGACAACATAATAGTTGCTAAGTGATCATAATTGAGGGATAAAACATGAATTTGGCCAGGGTTAGGCTTACCTTGCCAAGGGTTGGGGGTGAGCTACACTTTCTCTCTTCTTCTTCCTCTTTTTCTTCTTTGATTTAGGGTTTATGGTTGCCAACCTTGTTCACCACGAAGTTGGGGCTATTTGGTTAAATGAAGGGTCGGATTAGAGATAGGGATGATAGGATGAAAGGTGGGGATGATCCCTATCCTAATCTAAGTGTAGGGTTAGGATGAAGTTTAGGTGTGTGGTTGGGATCTAATTTGAGGGAGAGGCATGGATGAGTGACATGGCTAATCCAAGGGTTGGATTAGGCTTGTGTTTCTTTAATAGAAGGTTAGATGGAGAGTGTGCTAATGAGGGTGGATAGGGGGAGCAATGGAGGTGCCATGGAAAATGTCATTCGGCAAAA
>JAOXJP010119906.1:0-13882 GCA_025762735.1 Platanus orientalis | reverse complement strand
CCATATTATTTTTAGTTCAACAGTCTTTCGACTCTTTCCTTTCCATCCACTATTTCCATCTTATTTTGAGAATTTCATAGAATTTACTTTAATTTTCTTTCTGTAATTCATTTATTCAAACTTTCAAGGATGCAAACTACCACTCATTTCAGTCTCAAATCTAAGCAAGATTCAAAACAAGAGAAAAAATATTGTTTAAAATAGGTTTTATCTTTTTGCTCTAAAAGTTTATATGTTAAATCATCTAACCAAGGATTCAAACTTTTTTGCTTGATCAGTAATGGTATGTTATTAAGGAGGGAAAAGGAAAAAAGAGCAGAAGAGATAACACTTGAAATCTCAAAGGGCTCAAGCAAATCTAAAAGGTAAAACAAGGCAGGATGCAAGGCATCAAAGCTAAAACTCAGCCAAACATACCCCCCTACACAAAGGAAACCCCTAAGGCAAACACAAATAACAACAACAACAACAACAAAAAAGGACTTAAACTAAATACTACATCACATACTCCTTTTTACCTCACTGAAAAGTGAAAACCAGCATTCTAAATCTCACAAGACCCAAGACAATAAATCCAGGTCCCAACACATCAAGAGTTACCCACAGACATTTGTCACTCAATAACCCCTACCCCACCTCCAAAAAGAAAAAACACGAAATTGAATCCTCTAACATGAGCAACGGAAGTTCCTTTGACCAAATCAAGTGAAAAATTTCCACCTTTCATCCCTTCTTACCTCCTTCCGTAGCCTTTGGAAGGTTTTCATTTACACCCCCACTCCAACTATGCATAGTGGATCTTTGTAATAAATTTTTGTAACGCTACAAATTAAAAAAAAAAAAAAAACTAGAAATTGCAATTAAAAAAGTTCTTCAACAATTTGTTGCAACTTGTAGTGTCAGTTCTGCCAGGATTGGTTCAGTTAAACATATTGGATTGGCTTGTAGAATACTAAAACTAGATGTTTGCTTCTAATACATTAAGGCTAACTGGTTTTTAGAGTGAGTTGACCCTCAAGCAATTGATAATCCATGAAAAATATAATTTGATCCAAGACCTAATGAAAAACAAGAAAACAAAATGAAAATTTCATATGTCATCCATCAATAAATGGTCCAGATGATCTAAATTCAAGAAAACCAACCAAATCATGACTGAGTTACAAAATAAATTATATGTAATCTGTAAAAATGACCAAATATCACTTAAACAACCAATCAGCCTAAAATGAAAGTAGCCCCTACAAATACTTAGACCATATAATTACAAAAAAAAAAAAAAAATCCTTATAATATCTTGAATATATAAACCACAAATGCCTAAATTGCTTGTGTCAATTTCAGCTTCAATCAACCCAATGGAAGGGACATCAATTAAAACTAGATTGATAAGATGATGTGTAACAAGGACACTCCATATTTTAAAAGTCGGCTGTGATAGACAGCTTATCATACTAAAAACACATGATGGCAATTTTATTCAGTTGAATTTCAATTTATTATATATTTCTTATGTTCAACTATTATGTAGATACAACTTAAGTAATTTTTCAAGTATATCAGCTTATGTATGTACAATCATTGAATAATTTTTCAAGTAATTTTTTAACTTGAGTAAAAATTTCAATTTTTCGCTACTTACTAGAGGGTGAAGCTCGTCTGATTCAAAAAACCGGCCAAATGTTATCGATGATTTGAGGGTGGTCTAAGAGGAGACAAAACAACAAAGTAAGAAAAAAATCCCAAAAATAAGAGAAACTTGTAGACGAAATTTGTGCCTTTTCATACTTACCCAACCTCACCAGAGTGTAAGCCGGCGAAATTCAAACTAAAACGCTTTTGTAAATTCGAGGAGAAATGAGAAAGATGGAAAATGAGGGAGTCAAGTTTTGGAAAACGTAGAGGTAGCTCATGATGGAAGACCTGAATCTTATGGTGTTCTTCTTCCAACCCAGAAAACAATCTAAAGTATACACCACCTGAGGAAGAACCAAAAAAAGGGGCTTCATGCAATAAGAACAAAACCCAATTACACCTACAGATTAACAAGATGAAACCTTCAACATTGACATTTGGTGCAAATCAAAAGATGTAAGATCAATAATTCAATATAAATAAAATTTAAAAAAAATAGAAGAACATATATTGACAAAACTTAAGCTAACCTTGTTCTGCCTTTTGAGCTCCAAGACCTTCAACAACCTTATCGAGACAAGATTAGGGTTTCTCCAAGGCAGACCATGCTAGAGAACACACCGCGAGCAAGCTAGAAAAGAGAGAAAATGTTCTAAATCCCCAAATCATTTCCTAAGTGCTTGTTGACTACAACGTAGAATACGACACTGAAAATGCAAGAATATATAACCAAAAAGTCTCGAATCATCCAACCATAAGCTATAGACATAAAACTCGCAAGAAGCACTATTTTAGATTCATAATAAAACCTATAAATTTTTGAAACCTTAGAAATTCATAACAAAACATTTCCATCCAAAAACAACTCACCTTTCAGAGAAGACCTCAAAGCTTTGTCGTCGGGCAGAGTCATGGTTCTTCATCGCCGGAAGAGAGAACACAAGGAACAGAGCTTTGTCACCAGATGAGAGAATGAGGGAAGATAGAATTCACGAGGGAAAGAAAACACAGGAAAGAAGATAGAAGAGGGGGAAATAAGAGGGAAAGGGGTTAGACAACGCTTGTAAACGCTGATTAGGATCATAGGCAACGCTTTAAAAACGCATCCAATAACATTTTTTTAAAATAGGTAGTGTTCCTAAAAACGCTTTATGCAGACTTTAGGCAGCGCTTTAAAAATGTTGTATATGTTGTAGCTGACACTTGATGGAACTTACAATTTTTTTAGTCAGCGTTTGATAAACACTACATATTTTTTTATTCTTTTTTCGTAGCGTTTTATGTAAAAAAGCGTTATATATTATTAACTTTAGGCAACGTTTTTCTAACAAAATATTGTTAAAAACTATTTTTGTTGTAGTGTAATATCATTGTACTATTTTATGGATATGAAAAGTAGTTTCTTAAAAATTGGATGAATTGAAGGATTAGACCATCAAAACTGTCTTCCATCATAATTTAGAACCATTTAAACTAGATGGTCCATTGAATTATGTCATATGAATATGTTTATATTATCACATTGTAAAACGAAATTATAACATATCAACTTGTTTTAATCCAAGTTACTTAATATATTAACATGTTTTACATAATATAACTATATTTAACTTTTATTTTTTTGGTAATCTATGTTTAATACTTATATCCAAAAATATTATATTGATATATTTATAGGCTGAAATTTTGATCCATTGAATTGAGCGATTAGACTGTTGAACAATGGACCACTAGCTCAAAAAGGTTCAACCTGAGGTTTGATATTAAGAACATTGATTATAAGGGAAATTTATTACTTAAACTTGTTTTCAGATGTGATTTCTTTTCTTCATGTTTTTTCCTTCTTTTGGTAGGCCACTTGGGCCCACTACAACCACTTAGGGTGAACCTACACTACCACTAGCGGGGCACGTCAGATTTGATGCGACCCCTACTACAAGAAAAAGGCTTTTCATAGTTGACATGAAAAGACCTTTTAGCGTTAGTTGACACAGCCTAATGCAATAAGTTGCGGAGTACAAAAAATTTTAGTTGATGCTAAAAGTATCTTTTTGCGACAACTCTCGTTGATGCAAAAAATAGTTTTTTTGTGACAACTTTAGTTGAAGCGGAAAAAAGTACATTTTTCAAACACGGTTTTAGCTGGTGTAAAAAATTACACTTTTTCCTTCAATTCTAACACTTATGCAACAATTATAATTGATTCAAAAAAGTTTCACTAATACTTTTAGCGTCAACATACTTATTGATGCAAAAGAAAAACATATAAAATATATTTAATATTAATTCCTACCTCAACCCTAATTTCAATTTTGCTTGAGGAATCAGAATCAAACCACAACTACAAACCAAAGAAAACATGGGTTTGTTAATGATTTCAAAAATTCATTTGATTTTGCTTAGGAATTACCATTCCACGTATGTGTTATTTGTTAATGATTTCAAAGCTTCATTTGATTTTGCTTAAGAATTACCATTCCACGTATGTGTTGTAGATGAAAATATATACAAATCACATTTTGAACTGAATATTGCTCAAAGAACAATCTAGATGGGACTTGTTGAAGTCGAATCCAAAAAGTAGCATCTTGTGAGATCTCTTCATCAAGCTCCTTCATCGAATCATGGGGCCCGATAGCATTGACAAGTAAAACACCATTGAGATATGGAAGCTAACTGATCTTGTTTGAATCTTCCTCGGTCAAACACCAATAAAAAATCTGTAGGTTTTGCTCCATCCTGTTAATGTTGAAGGTCATCCCAAAATGTTGTAAGCTAGAATTTAATATAGGCAGAGATGAGACTATGCAAGAGAGGCTTTAAAAATAATAATAATAATAATGGATAGAGTTATTTTCATTTATATGCCAATTATTCTGTAAAATGGGCAACAGGCTGTCATGTAATGAGAAAAATTAGCAATTACTTTACTTTTCTAGGCTTTAATCTTGTTTGTTGGATTAAAAAAAAAAAAGAACTACAATTGTCGATTGGAGTGATAAAGCTAACTTTTAAAGTAAAATGCTAAGCTTATCCAAAAAATTCATTATTAGACTAGGTACAATGGAAAAATGTAATTTAGACACTAGTTGCATTATTAGACTAGGACTTGGTTGCAGATAGACAGCCAACCAACATGACTGTTCCCTTTCTTGCCCACATAATCGATCTCCAAGGCCGCCAATATGCCAGAATTAAGTAACATTGTGACAATCTACAACACCCACAAGCCCATTAGATGAATTCTCATCTATACATAAGCAATCCAAAAAGATAAACAACATTAGAAATCTTACTTACCAATTATCTAGTTAACAGACGAGAGCTTCACTGACAACTACAAAGGCAGGACAGAGCATCATATAATTGCTCACCATGTAACCCAGGACCATGTGCACAATAAGGACTTATGTAATTCTTAAGAAAAAAGAGGGAAGAATAAATGTTGATTGGCCTAAGGCCTTTAGTGTACATTCAATTATCCAAAGGCCAAGAGATAGGCCTGTGATTTGGTCCCCATGCTTTGGCCTGGGTCCACAATTAAGAGCCCATCTCCTTACCTAGGACAAGATACAACTAGACATGGATAGTGTTTAAAAGAGGGAAAGAGAGAAAGAGAAATTTTGGCAACAATAAGATCTTTAAGAGCCATTAAACATATAAATAAGAAATATTGTTCTTATTTATAGAAGATGTTTGACGTCATAAAAAGAATGAAATTAACATTTTAACGATATCAGAAATCTAGAGGCTCAAAGTTCAAAATATCTCAACTTGAGTAAGTAAACTTGAGACGTATATATATATATATATATATATAAACACTATAACATAGCATTAGTATGCAGACATTGACACTAACCTGATAAGTCTAAAGCTTCACATATATTAGTGGCATCCGTTGATTCATCTTATTTTAGTGTTTAATCACACTATGAACAATCTCAGGAACATATTCAAGTACCAAGTTAAGATAATGATCCTTCTTTTCAGATGTTGAAAAGAAACAGTGCTTCGGTGACCCGACATTTGGGTGATCAAGAAGATGCATGGTCTGCAACTCCCGGTTCTTGTACCTCTTATCTTGAAGAACCTTTTTTATTACTATCGTTTCCCCTGTCTCTAAACACTTGACCTGCATAACCACAACAAAGCAGCAAAAACAAATTCACTGTACTACCGTGACCTACACTCAACTAAAAATTCTGCAGTAAGAACTTCACAAATTACTGTCCATGTCAAGACCCAAGAAGAGAAAAGAAATTCATTATGGAAAGGATGTTTCATGTCAAGACCCAGCAAGAGAAGCAATTCGATATGGTAGGAATTAATATTTAATATATAAAATTAAAATGAATAAAGATGCAAGAACATAGAAAGAGAGAATTTCTTGGGGATAATGAGTGTTTTGAGAGAAAATACAGACCAAGACTGAACATGGCATTCCAAGGTCTGCATCCGACAGTATGGAAATGGACTGTGCTATAATGGCAGGCATCTGAACGTGCTACCTGCAACAATACACCCCCAAACCAAACAAACCCATCAGCTAAAAAAAGTTAAGGCTCATTAAAAAATACTATTTCTTCCTTGATTTGTTTAATAGATAACCTAGATGAAACTAGATACCAAGTGAGGACGATCAAGCAGTGTTGGGGTTCTGAATGAGCTTCCTCTACACCATTATCAGAATAAGCCTCGTCATAACTTTAGCAAGATCCTCTACATCCAAGAAAGTAATCATCATTAAACTTGGTATGACAAACATAAAAGAATAACAATCAACATATAATTACAGAAAGATTATATGAAACATGCGCCAAATTTGAAATTTTGTGATGCAGCGGAATAGCAAGAAGAATAACATGTTCATCTCCTTTGATGGGAAAACCCTAAACTTCACCAAGGAAGAGAAACTCATTTTGAAACTTTTATTAATTAAGAAAACTGAATTGCCTTGAAGGCTACAATGTTTTAAATAGAGAAAATAAACCATAATTCGTGTTAGGCACGAAATAAGGCTAATTTGGTAAATTTTATCAAAAATAGCAAAATCGAGATAATAACAAAATCAAATCCTACGATCACTAAGAAACATCACAAAGCAAACAAGATATTATTCAGACTTTTAAATAGAAAGTTATAGTGAAAAGGAAAATTACTAAAAATAACAAAAATGCTGATTTGAGGACCTTAACGAAGGAATTTGATCTTTGCGATGATTCCCTTAAGCTCACTAAATTTCACGCAATTCCATCGTCGGGGCTCATGATTTCTACTAATGCCTTTTGCCCTTCTTGTGTGTAAACTTTTGTCAGTCCCTCTGCTCAAGGAAAGCTTGTGCTGTCTATTCTACATCAAATACTATAGCCAGATATGAATACTACTTTTAAAGTGATTTCACAAGATTGCCTAGTATTCTAATATGCCTAAAGCTTTGTTCGAATGAGCTTCCCTAGAGTGTAGGGGACCCTTGAGCGATCCTATCATGTGGTCCCACTTCAAAAAATAATCATCAATAAAAAAACCAAAGCTGAGTTTATATGGGCTAGCGGCACCTCTTATGCAGGGGGTGATTTTTTCGAAATTTCTCCAAGGCATGGTTTCGGTCAAGTTTCTTGTGGGTTCATCTTATACTCATATTAGAAGATTCAAATCAAGCTACTACTAGTGAAATTAAGGTATTAATCATATTTTTAGCTCTTCATTCAAATTCTCAAAAGTAGTGATTTATTGGCATGTTGTGGTATATGACTTATAGTTGAGTTTTTAATTATTCCACCTAAATCTACCATCTCTAACCCTACTTTTTAGGCCTAAACTTAATATGAATCATTTTTAAACCTTTTACGTTAATACCTTATTTAAACACTTTTGGGGACATATTTAGTTATAATATTTTTCTAGACAGTAGCCCTAAATTTTTTCATTCCCTGATTTAGCTCAGTAATCCAACATATTATTTAAGTCTTTTATTTGTTTATTATTTTGTAAACCCTAATTCATTTATTGCATAATGAATACAACTAATGAATTGCCTGAATTTATATTTGAGTTGTGCAAATAGAAATCTAGTTTATTTCTTTTTATTGCTTTAGTAATTTTATTCATATCTCTTGTACACACACTCACTATCCTATATGCATACTACATCAGTTTCCACGTTAAAAGCACTTAAATTTTTTTTCCTCTTTCTTGTTTTTCTCTATCTTCTCTACCATCTTTTGTGAAAACATAACACAGACTCTTCTAGAAGTTTTCTTGAATTTTTTAAAAATTGTGTAGGTTGGATTTGAACCACATTTTCCATGGATCTTATGTAGCATAAACTCTACATCGAGGACTTTTTAAAGCCACATAGCCATGACATTGAAAGTATACTTACAACATGTTTGAAACAAAAACATATAAAATTGATGATATTGGCATCGTAATTCGGCACAACAAAAGTCCAAGACAGTGGTGGTATTGTTATAGAAACCCGAGATTATATATAATATTGTTATTGTAGATACCCGGCATAGTGATATTGTTGCAAATTAGGTAGATGAGAGTGGTGGTAGTGTTGATGCAACCACAATATGGTGGAGATGTTGCTACTGGTTGTAGAAACCGTGGTGAAAGATAGATGGTGGTGGTGCAACCTATAGATGAATTAAATCAACTCCAAATGAAGGAATGATGATGGTATACTTGTGAAGGAATTAAATCAAACTCCAAAAGTTAAAAGAGTTGAAACTTATAAAAGAATTAAATCAACTTTAGTAAGATTTCCTGTTAAAAAAATTAACTATGATAAGTCTCCCATGAAAAATGAATTAAATCAATTGTGGTAGGATTTCCTATATAGAGAAACTAGAATAAACAACGACAAAAGTCTCCCACGGAGGGGAGAGGTAGATGATAGTGTTACGCTATGTCTGAGTTTGTGTTGGAATAGTGTCCCCTTTTTTTTTGTAACCGAATCCTTTTATTTATAGATGTCAAATTTAGTGTAGGAGTAGACCATTGTATTCTACATACCATGGCCTATACTATTATAACATAAATACTATTTATAGGGGGTTAAACCATAATACAAACAAGATACTAAACTCAATTGGTAATTGGATAGTTTCTTTATATATATATTAAGTGATTCGTGCAGGATTGCTGAGGATGAAGACAAAAAGGTGAGCTAGAGAACTAAGGGGAGTAAGTCTGCGTTTGTCATATAGAAAAATACTTCTCAAGTATTCTATTACTTGCATCGTGCAGAAAAGTAAATTACCAGATTAATATTTTCGCTGCAGCATATCTGGATTCATATATTGAGGTTCAAGCTGTCTGTGAAACGGGTGTTGTTCAGTTCAGTGGTAGGCCTCCCCTCTTCTCACTTGGGTGCAGTATTTTATTAGGATCCCTAAGTAGAACATAAGGGATTGGCTGGGTGTCAAGTTGAGCTAGATGGTCTTACATAACTCATCAAACAATAGGAAAACATGAACGGGCTGTTATATCATTTTGACAAGTGGTTCAATGAATTTAGTTTGGACTTTGGCCTCATTCAATTGAACTGACTCCGATAAAATGTAACGTGTCATATTTCACCAACACACCTTTGGACAAGATTAAAAAAAAATTCCCATACTAGATTGATACAAAGCACAATCTTACATCCTTTTTTATTTGTATTTATCCAATTGATGTGAGTGAAAAGATACACCCATCTACCCAAGTATGAGATGGTTAATCCCAAATAATACAATACCTGCGTCTCATCTCTCCCCACTTGGAGAGATGTCCAAGTAGGTTGAAGTTTTCCTCGAAACCATTTTGTGGGTTTTAATGAAATCTTTTTAGGCCCTGTCTGGTTGCCTTGAATTGTATAGAAAAGAAAAGAAAAGAATAGAAAATAAAATCCCACAAGGAAAGGAAAGAAAATAGTCATGAGAAATACATGAGAAAACCAACTTTTCATGGCAATCAGATGGCTTAAAAATGAGTTCTTGAGAAACTTTTGTCATGAGAAAACATTTCATGGCAACCAGACTGGGCCTTAGAGTGTAATTCTTCCACAATCTGTCTACTTAAACCCATGCATCACCGTCCCAGACCTCACTAGGTCATGGCCAGCATTTATAGTGATTACCTCCATTTTAATCTGGGCTATTGCAATCCCTCTTGAGCTGAATTGCGTTATTTGTGATGATGTTAGAGGGCGGGCTACATCCTTGGCTGGTGTAGCCCTTGCTTCGCCTTATTTTTCACTAGGAGAGAGAGAGAGAGAGGCAGCCAGCCAGTAGTTTATCTTATAAATCTATATAAAGGTTCCATAATGCTTTAGTAAGAAGATGCAGTCCTCTTTAGGTGTCGGGTAGTGTGCGTAACAATGATATTTTGATGAAATCAGGTGTGGTCTTTAAACTCTTGTATTTAATAAAATGTTCGTACTCATTTCATATCTCGCCTGTGCAAGGGCGTTGGGACTAGCTGGTCCAAACTCAAGTTTCCAAATGGATTTATACTTCAATTTTGTGGGATTGCTCCCTCTTATTTAGCCATTGGAAGGGATTACATGGCCAATTCAAATAGGTGAGCCTCATAATTAATAATGTCCAAGTGTTTTAAGTAGTGCAATTCATATCAATGTATTTTATCCCAAAAAATTGCCAATGTCAATGTATGGTACTCTCCTTGTGTGATTTGGATGTACCATTTCTTTTTTATGGAGGAGGCACACCCTAGGGCCCAGTCTGGTTGCCTCCCACAAGAAAAGGAAAGAAATAATCACGAGGAATACATGACAAAACTAACTTTTCATGGCAACCAGATGGCTTAAAAACAATTTCTTGAGAAAATTTTGTCACATGAAAACCTTTCCTGCAGATTTGGTACAAACAAAGCATGAATGAAGAAGTTCCGAATGGTATAGAGGTGGACACATCAGCACCAAAAAGTGCAAATCCCTTTTTCAGTATTGATGTCTCTGCCCTTGACACCATTCAGACCTTGTTCATTCATGCCTTGTTCATACTTAATCCCAACCACATTTTCTTATTATATGCTCCATTTACAAAAAAGGGTGTAACCAGCTCCCTATTAAAAAAATTAGAAGATTAGGGAAAATAATAGTTTTTTCTATTAGGTTGGGTTGAAACTGAAGATTAGGGAAAATAATAGTTTTTTCTATTAGGTTAGGCTGAAACTTGCCACATGAAAAGGCGATGCACCAAATGCATAATAAATTTTAAAGCTAATTGTAAAAACATCCTTCTCTTGTTTTCAATGTATAGTGTTCAAGGACGTGAGTAGATTCAAAAATAAAATAATTAATATGTTAACTCAAGATAGAAGTTGTGGGCATATCAATAGTGGGTTAATATTCTCTATACCACCCCTTCCTCTTGTGAGCCACTAAATGACCACACAAAGGGGGAATCAATTCATTTTTTGGAAATGATGTGACATCTCAAAACTGAGTTGATCCCCCGCCATTAAGTGGCTCACAAGGGGGTGGCGTAGAGGATTTCAGGCCATCAATAGTTGACCACTTGATATAGGGCCGGCTATTAAAGGCTTAGTCATAGGCTTAGTATTTACCCAAAAAAAGAAAAAAGAAAATACAAGTCACATGTGATACTTGTAGAGATTGTAACAGCCATGAAATCCTTGATTGGCCTTTGTGAATTGAAAGCTTTGGGAGCACATGGGAGCATTGTTGAGTTGGATTTGACAGTAAAAATATCCTAGTACTTTATTCAAGGAATTAGGAGGTTGAGTTGGATTTGACAGTAACAGTACCCCTAGTGCACTTTATTCATGGAATTAGGAAATTTGTATGCCTTTTTATTTTTTTTGATAATTTGGGAATCTCTTTTTTCACATGTTCCAAGAATTCAAAATGATGTTGCTGATCGTGTAGCCAAATGACGTGTTGGGGGTTGCAGTCAACGTTTAAAGGGTAAGTGGTCCATGATTGTTGCCCGTGGTTTTCTTTTTATCCCATGGTTCATACTTGCATATCTTGTATTATTAATTGCCTTTTTCGATAAAATATATTGTTACTAGACAACAAATAAAATAAAATAAAAGAAGCCGCATGTGCTTTCAGATGACGTGGATTCAACATTAAAGATTAATACATTCTGATGTTTTCAAGCAGTAGATTGTATTTTAATCCTTCAAATGGTGTAAAGTACACTAAAAAACCATTAGAGAGACGTTTGTAAGTTGGTTTGTTCATATTTCACACTCAGCTACAATATGCTCGTCTATGTCACCGTCTCTAAGTTTGGTTTCCATCCCAATAAAAAAACACAGCTTCACAAAATCCTCCAACTCCAAGTGAGGCGTTTTGATGATCTAATTTTAATCCGATCAATTTAGATGAACCAATCCAACAAGGATTTGTAACTCTTACCTGTGCACTTGTGGATCTGATTGGGTCTGAATCTGTGCACCTTTAACCAGGTTGTCTCTACAATGCCAAATTGCCCTATATATTCACTAGCCTTGATCCTCTTGAAAATGGATGCAGAGAACTTGTAATCCAATATAAATGAAATTTGAGACACACACACCCACACACCCACACTATGATCAATACCAAGCTTTGAATGAATGACACTCAGTACAACCAATTATGGTTCAAACTAAACTTTACTGAACCGACCCAAAGTTCATGTTTGCTTGAGCTGGGTTGTTTCCTCAAGTAGCCTGATGCAACCGAACTTCCATTATAATATTAATGAGCTGAGCTAGGTTGGATTGGCTCGGAGTTCGGTCATCATGAGCTGAGTTCAAGCCTTGTTTCAAGCTCAAAGAGCTAAGCCTGAGCCTACAATTGAGTTTGTTTAGCTAAGTGAGCTTGAGCTCAGATGCATTAGGTTGAGCTTGTTAAAAACTTGACCCGTTAAGGGTCTTATATATGAATATAATAAATGTAGATATAATTTATTATATTACATATATTTACATAATACATATAAATATGGCTTGTTATAATATAGGCCGTTGGCCCTGTTTCAGCCAGCTATAACTTTAGCCTTTAAAGCAGGTTTGGCTCATAAGCTATTGGGCTCTAAAATTCAGGCCTAAAACAGTAAGCTTGAGTTTGGTGAGCTGAGTTGAGCCTGAGCCGTGCTTGCTTCAATCTTAATGAGTCCAACCTAGCTTGGGACTCCATGCTCATCATGAGTCTGAGCCTAATCCTTGTGTCACGAGCCTGAGCTCTGCTCGTTGACACCCCATGATCAACACTATTCTTTTGACCATTCTAGGTTTAAATTCTATCTAAAAGGCTCACACAATCTAAAACCCCCTCCCCTCTCCATCTCTTTTCTTCCTTTCCAATTGTATGAGAGTTCACTCCATTGAAGATACAAAGAGTCTGTGTAGTCCCCCCATGGTAGTGAATGGATAAAATACTCACCTTAACAAATGCTAACCACTGCTTTTTGTCAGGCGGTGGGCACATCAGCACCGAAAAGTGAATATGCACCCCCCAAAAAAGTGAAAATCATTTTTCAACACTAATGTGTCGGCCCCTGACAAGGAGCAGTGATGAACATTGTTAAGGGAAGCGTTCATAAACCAATCTCCCTGTGGTATATCCCATAGTACCTCTTTCCTTGTATGGGGGATAAGTACTGAGGTTGAGCATCCCTGCTTGGGGTTGGGGTTGGGCTGGGGCTTTTCATCTCGGGCTGATTCTAAGGGCTGGATTTGGGCTGGGGTTGACTCCTTGATTGTTCTAAAGTTAAAAAGCCCTTGGGACTCAGTTGCCCCAACCCAACTCATCCAAGTTGCAACCTTTTTAGATGGATGGAGCTGCACCTCGTTACGTTTTGTGAGGTTGATAAAAAAATATAGATCGTCATTCCCTTCTGTTCGCACCTCCCACTCTGCCAGTTGATCCTACGAATCTTGAGTAAACAGCTAAAGCTTCCGTAGCTGCTCAACCGATCGATCAGTTTGAGCCAAATTTCGAAGAAAACTCTGCAACTTCATATTGGTATGCGCATTTTACTATTTCTTTCTGTTTTCTCTTTTTCTCCCGTCTCAGATTATATGTCCTGAATTTTTTATTCCATGTTTTTCTTTTCCAATTTGTTTCTTTGATTATAAGGTGTTTTTTTGCCCCTTTTCGGTTTAGAGTTGATTAGTTCAAAGTGTTTGTGGGATTTTTCTTTTTGTTATCTTTTCATATACCTAATAAATTTATTAATCTAGGATTTCTTTTTTTCTTTTTGGGATTCTTGAGCTC
>JAOXJP010119895.1:0-13882 GCA_025762735.1 Platanus orientalis | reverse complement strand
AAACATTGGTGCTTAAAATGGTGAAATTGAAGGAAATAAAGAGAATAGTACTCCATCCTCTTCCCCATTTTCTTCTCCATCTTCATCTTCATCAACTTAAAAGAATTTCAGTTCCTCTCCTAAGAAGACAAAAAGTATAAGAAAAATCTATGAAGCTTCAAGAAAGGTCTTGGATGAAAAATTGATCAAATTTGTTTTGTTTGTCGATGCCGATCCAATTAGATTTAAAGAAGCATCTCAAGAAGCAAAGTGGAAACAAGAATGGATCAAGAAATTGATTCAATTGAAAAAAAAAAGACTTTGACGCTTCTAAATGGTAAAGAAACAATTAGAGTGAAATGGGTGTAGAAAACAAAGTTAAATTCAAAAGGAGAAGTTGACAAGTACAAAGCTCATCTAGTGGTGAAAGGCTACAAGCAAAGGTATGGCATCAACTACCAAGAGGTATTTGCTCTCGTAGTCTTGATATTATCTGGATGTTCTAGCTTTGACGACTCAAAGAAGTTGGAAGGTTTATCAAATGGATGTCAAATCGGCATTTTTGAATGGGACTCTTGAAAAAGAAGTTTATATTGATCAACCTCTAGTTATGTAAAGAAAGGCGAAGAGAATAACATGTGCCATTTGAAGAAAGCACTATATAGCCTAAAGCAAGCATCAAGGGCTTGGTATAGTCGCATTGATGGGTATTTCTTTAAAAATGGCTTCAAAAGGTGTCCGTTTGAGCATACTTTATGCATGAAAGAAGGCACTCAAGGTTAATTTTTGGTTGTTTGTTTTTATGTTGATGATTTAATTTTCACTAGGAACAGCTTGAATTTATGTAAAGAATTCAAGAAAGCTATGATGCATGAATTTGAAATGACCAACATAGGTCTTCTTCATTTCTTTCTTGGCATTGAAGTCAAGAAAAATGAAGATAGAATTTTCATCACTCAAAAGAAGTATGCAAAAGATTTGTTTAAAATGTTTAGAATGGTAGGTGCTAAACCTAGAAACATTCCAATGAAAGTTGGTTTGAAGCTAAGCAATAGCCATGCTTAAAGAAGGGTTGATGGAACTCTTTACGGGAGTTTTATTGGTAGTCTCATGTATTTAACGGCTACAAGAACGGATATCATGTTTGTAGTAAGCATGTTTAGTAGATTGATGGAATTTCCTAAGAAAAGTCACTGAGAGTCGGGTGAAAGAATCTTGAGATATGTAAAGGGAACTATTGATGATGAAATTGATTATAGAAAAGTTGAAGATTCAAATTTGATTGGATACAGTGATAGTGATTGGGGTGGAAATGTAGATGATAGTAAAAGCACTCCCGGCAATATTTTCAACATCGGTTTCAGTGCAATTTCGTGGGCACCAAAGAAGTAATCAGTTGTGGCTATCTCAATGGCTGAAGTGAAATATATTTCATTGGTGTTTGCATCTTGTCAATCTCTTTGGGTAAGATGGGTTCTTGAAGAACTCAAGCATTCTTAAGAAGAAGGTACAAAGATATTTTGTGATAACAGTTCAGCCATTGCTCTTACCAGCAATTGCGATCAGTTTGCTACCTCTTTAGTTGCCATATCTTACTTGCCCCTATCTCATAAAGCTTGCCCCCATCTGTAAAGGGGCTTATGCACTCCATCGGTAGGTCTCGAAAACTGAATTTAGCTGCCAATCCCCTATAGAGTAAGGCGAAATCCCTTACCAAGCCAAAGTGAGCTAATATCTATAATGCTAAGCCCCCTATATTGTTTTATAGTTGTGGCATAGTACTTGAATTGCATCAACTAGTTATAAACAATTGGAGGCTCAATAGCCTTTTATTTGTAAGGCCATCTAGTAAAGGCAGTTTTGCTTGTTGGAACAAGAAAGGGCACCACTGCCACACACTAAGTGTTGGTTCTTGTAGAAGTATAGAAATATGTATAGGGGTATCTTTTTCTTTGCTTCACTTCTTTCTATTAAGCCTAATCATCATAAAGTACCTTTAATAAATCAAGTTGGTATCAAAGCTAACCAGTGACTGATAGAAGCATGATGAAGCGAAGTAATGATCAGTGTTGAGGCCAACAGGACCATACAGTTGGGTACAGTGTCAGTACACAAAAATTTTATGGTTTGTTGAAGGATGATTTATCACTAATTGTAAGTTCTTTTTTTCCAGAATTTTTTTATGAATGGAAGTATGTTTTTCAAAAGGTTTTTTGAAAAAAATCGAAAGTCCCATATTTGGGAAAACTGATTAATATGATCAGATTGGGATTTTTTGTGAGAGTTGATTGTTAGTGGATGAATCGTTTTTAAGTGGATAATCTATGAGTTTTTGTTTGATGTGATTTGGATGAGTATCGAAGTACCAGTGAGGTTTTTCCCCTACAGTATTACCGCCTGGCCCTATTTCTCCTCTTTCTGTCGAATTTTTTGCTTAAAAATTATCTCTGCTTGTCTGATCGTGATGGAGCATGCATGTGATTCTGGATTTGGTTGTTTGGGAATGTCGTGGGTTGTGGGTTGCGGTTGGTGCTTCCAGGGCATTTTGATGCTTGCCAGGGTTTTACCCATCGTGAAGTGTGTTTATGCTAGTAGGCATGAGGATCTATGTAGATCAGAGACTGTGGAGTCTTGCAGGATGCATGTAGATGCGCACAAGAGTTTAAGGAATCGTACCATTAACATATGAACAAAATAAACTAGGTTCTTTCTCATCAACCATACAACTCTAAAATTTCAGATTAAGGAATCACCAACAGGAAATATTAGGCATGCCACAATTCAAAGCTATAAAGAACTAAAGAAGACTTAACCCCAAGCATACATACAAGCATATACCCAACTAAGAAACAAGCTGCGCTAATGTAGAGTAATTAGTACTTTTCTAAGTCCAAACAAGGGATACATGTGCTGTAAACTTGTAAATTCATGGGCTGTTCGTAGGGTTGGGCAGTCAAAAATTCAAAGTTAATGTGAAGAGGCTGATATAAGTATTCGAAGGGGATTAGAATGGATGATTAAAGTGGTGGCTATATGACTTTTCATAGGATTAAGAGGTTACTTCTTAAGGAGATCAGCAAACAATATACTCAAGTTGTAAAAGCTGTACACATGCTGAACAGTAGACGAAACCATGTGTAAATTGCTGACCTGGTGTTGAACAAAACTTCCAATACATATAGAAGCTTTAATCCTCAAGAATGCCACTGGTGTACTCGATCATAGGCTGAGAGCTGATGTGTTGCAGACCACCAAGAAGAAGAACTCAATTCCAGTCATACAACACTTAATTCTCTCTTGAATGCTTCAAAATAATAGAGTCCATTTGCAAGAGGACTCCACGTAAGACTGCCCTTCTCAAAATTAGAAAAGAAAAATGCCAATAAATGATATTAGGAGGTCCAAGTGGCATCTAATGGGTCCCACACAATATTCACATGACTTCACCTTTTTCCAAATCTGAAAATCTTCTAAATATAAGTCCAAAGAAACTTGGACTCACAATCTGCCGCAAGAGAGGATGTCCTCTTTATTTCAATCCCTTCATTTAAACTCTTAGATAAAGATTTGATGAGGGATAGGTTTGTAGAAAAGGGAGATAAGAAAGAAGACAAAAAAAAGATTGAAGAAGAAGAAGAAAAGTAGTAAAGAAGGTATCTGGTCTAGGCTTCCACCTAGGTGCACAAACCCCAAAGGGGAAACCACTCCTAGTTTAAGTTTCAGCAACACACACGTCAAGAGAACTCCAGCCGTGAGATATAGAGAAACCATAATATTATTTAAATCCAAATAATTCATCATCAATGCCCATTCCATACGTGTGGGAAGGTTTATAGTACCTCCCACAATTAGAAACTACAAAGAAACTAATAACTTTATGAAACAACTATCCAACCCGTCTACAATAAAGGCTTACAACTAACCCCCCAATTTAATAAAAGTTCAATTACTCCCCTTACAACGTGTGCATAAAATAAAAAGAAGTAAACAAACCAATTAATAATAAAATAAAAACTAAAATAAGGTAGTCTGCCAAGTGTCCATGGGCTGCCACATGTCCAAGAAAGTGGGAACCACTACTCGAACCATTTAATGGGGCTGCCCCTCCTCCTCTGATAAACCTTGAATGTACCTCCTCGAGGCATGATGTCCACATCATAGAGCCTCGTAGATTATGTGGTGTTGTAGAACAAGTTGTGTAGTCTAGTGTGGTGTTTATTTTGTGGGGTAGTACTTGTTGAGCTGTGTTTTCTTCTTTGCTAACTATAGTAGATTGTCATGTTTGAAGTGAATGAGACTTCCAATCCTTATAAGGAATGCTGATACTAGTGTGGGCAACAACCCCTCGAAGGTTCCTAATGCCCAAATTATGACTATAAAGTTTGACAGTTTAATTTACTTGGCCTGGTTTCAATCGGCCCTCTTTTACATTTGTGGGAAAGACAAAGAGGAATATATTCTTGAAGATATGACTATTCTAAACATAACTGATCTGAAGTATCGTAACTAGAAGATAGACAATGTCATTGTTATGTCATGGCTTCTTCATTTCATAAACTGAAATCATTAGTACTATCTCTTTCTCAAGACAACTAAACAAATTTGGGATTTTGTGTCCTAGACCTATTCTAAAGTTGGAAATGCAGAAAAAGTGTATGAGTTGAAACATGATATTTCGTAGTTGAACCAAAGGGATTTTTTTTTGCTGCGTATTATCACTTTGAGGAAGATGTGGGAAGAGATAGATCACTACCTCAAGTTTCGTCCCAAGTGTAAGGAGGACATTGAAAGGGAAAACATGAAGGGATACAGAGGAAGATAAATTAATGAATTATTTACTAGTTTACACTCTGATTTTGAGCAGGTTCGAGTGCAGATTCTTAGCAAGGAGCCACGTTCCTCTCTTAATGAGGTTTAGGCTTACATCGTGAGGAGAAAAGGTGTAATACTATGGTTCAGTCTACTCTTGTTGAGAGATTTGCTTTATTTTCTACCTCGTAGAGGTGGCCAAGGAGGTAGTACTAGCAACTTTCTTGATGAATAGAATACTTCTCATGTGCTTAATCTTCAGACTCCTCTTTTCTCCTTCTAGTTTGTTAGCACTTCTCACAAAGACATTTGGATGTGTTTGTTTTGTACACATCTAAATCAGATCGCACAAAGTTAGATTCTAAAGCACTTAAGTGCATTTTCTTGGCTATGCTGCGAGTTAGAAAGGATATAAGTGTTATCATCCTACTTCTTGCTATCATCTTGTTTCACGGGATGTTACATTCTTTAAGTCTATTCCTTTCTTTTCTTCCCAGAAGACTTCTCTTTAATGGGAGAGTGTTGGTGGAGAAGAGATGTCTACTATGTCTTTGTTGCCTATTCCATTTTCTTCTTTGACAATAATGGTTGCGGTTCTAAATTTGATAATGTTGATGTTAAGGGGGAGACAAAATTTTAAGTTTACTCAAGAAGAAAAAAAAGACAAGGATCATACTTTTCATCCTCCTTGTCAAGAGGCCTCCATGGATCCATCTTCTAAAAAGTTATTGGTCTCTCCTTTATCCCTCTTTCAAATGTTTCTTTGGATGATACAAATGTTCCTATTGTTATTCGTAAGGGTGTGAGACCATGTACCCAACACCCTATTTCTAAATCAGTCTCATATTGTCATTTGTTTCCATCATTTCATAGTTTTTCTTGTGTTTTGTTTTCTATATCTATACCTTGCAGTGTGTCAAGTGCTTTTCTTAACCTCAATGGAAAGCTTCAATGGAGGAGATGAGTGCACTTGAAAAGAACAATACATGGGAAATGGTTGATCTTTTTTACAAGGAACTTGTTGGTTGTAAGTGGTATATATTATCAAGTATTGAGTTGATGGTACAATAGAAAGATACAAGGTAAGGCTTGTAACTAAGGGATATACACATATGTATGGAATAGACTACCAAAAAACTTTTGTGTTGTTGCGAAGATGAACTCCATAAGGGTCCTAATTTCTCTGGCTGCCTCCAAAAATTGGCTTTCGTATCAATTTATGTAAAGCCTATGTTCTTTCATGGTGATCTTAAAGAAGAAGTCTTCATGAAGCCTCCACCTAGTTTTCAATACATAGGAACTAAAGGAAAGGTATGTAGACTTAGAAAGGCCTTTTATGGTCTAACGCAATCACCAAGAGCCTAGTTTTAGCGTTTTAGACTAGCCATGGTGAATTATGGTTATACGCAATGCCAAAGTGATTATACTCTTTTGTGAAGCATGTAGGGGACATAACTTCGATCATCTATGTTGATGACATTGTAGTTGCTATAAATAATGCCGAAGTAGCATTGGTCCTAAAAGCATAGTTAATAAAGGAATTTGAACAACGATTTGGGTCAACTCAAATGTTTTTTGGGTATCGAAGTTGCATGGCCAAAGAAAGGGATTTTTTTATCTCAGCGGAAGTATGTACTTGATCTTTTGAAAAAGATTAGCATAGATCTAAATCATAGGTTCGAAGATGACCAAGATGGAAGACTTATTGATGCGGGTAGGTATTAACGGCTTATAGGACATCTTATATACTTTTTTTTTTTTTTATGAATTATCTTATATAATTATCCTAGACTAGACCTAACATTGCCTATGCTGTTAGTGTTGCCAGTCAGTCCATACATGCCCCTACTCTTGCTTTCATGAAAGTTACATATCGAATTCTTAGACATCTCAAGGGCTGTCTAGGGAAAAGGGTCATTTATTCTTCTCATGGACATCTCAAACTTGAAGCATATACTTGATGTTGATTGGACCGGCTCAGTTACTGATAAACATTTTATTTCAGGCTATTGTACTTTTATGGGAGGTAATTTGGTCACTGGATGAGGAAGAAGCAAGCAGTGGTTGCCAGGTGTAGTGTAGAAGCCGACTTCAGATCAATGGCACATGTTGTATGCGAACTTTTGTGGTTGAAAATGCTTTTGTAGTAGAGTTAGAATTTCCACTCGTGCATCCAATGGCATTGTATTGTGATAACAAGGCAGCAATAAGCATAGCCCATAATCCGTTTCAGCGTGACCGAACAAAACACATCAAAGTGGATCATCATTTCATAAAAGAGTAATTCATGCGTTGTTTTTGTATTCCTTTTGTTAAGACAGGAGATCAATTTGCAAATGTTTACAAAAGGTTTAAGTGGATCAAACTTAAGTAGTATTGTTGGCAAGCTTGGAATGACTCATATCTATTCTCCAACTTGAGGGAGTGTAGAAGTATAGATATTTGTACAATGGTATTTCGGTTTTATGGTTTTGTACATATATCATAAGTAACTTGTATACGGTATATCACTCTAATATATTTTTCTTTGATCGGCGAAGTAAAGTAATTAATTAAAAAACTGAGCAGGATGAGAAGTACAACTCAGCGAGGGATATAACCTAGGCCCTTAGCTGAAAACGAAACCATCACAACCAATGATGAAATCATGTTATCTCACATCCTTAAAACAGGGATGTGAGAAGTCCAAGCATACATCAGGGCAAGAGCGTTGTCCCGAAGTTTGTTGTTTCCCATCTGACCTCTGTTGAAAACTCTAGTATTCCATTCTGCTCAACCCAAAGGGACCAGCAGACAATAAGGGCGACAGAAAACCACAAAGATTTTCCTCCTGGAGAGAGATCCACATCTCTCCTTTTCTTTTCTTCTCTTCTTACTTTCTTTTTTATTAGCCCTAATCACTGTTGAAGTACCTCTAATAAATCAAGTGTTCTATCCCAGCCAAGCAACCAAAGCCGGGGACATAGGTGGGAATAGTGAAAAGAAAGATAAGGGGAAGAAGCAGGATAGAGGAATTGGTCGAATCATCTTGATTCGTGTCCATGACCTGAAGACTGCAGGTTCGAATCTTATCCCCCAATCACTTGAGATGTTGGGGGAGCCAGCAGCTGTGTCCTAACTCCTAACTCACTCCTGTGAGTCATGTACTCCTTTCTCAATGAAAGCCTGGTGTTCTTTCGCCTTGCATGATTTAAGGAAGGCAGACTGTCTCACGGCCTAAAAGAGAAAGAAAAGTCAGTGATGCCAGAGTTGGTGAATATACTTTTCAGTTCTTCTACTAGTCAGCCTACTGCACCTCAGCATCTGCACGATGTTCTCATATGATCTTGTGACGGGGCTGGGCCTTGGCAATTCGGAAGAAGGGTATTATCAAGATCTCACCCTTGTTAACTTTATTCATAAGACCTCGGGGTCATCTAATGCCTTTTACAAATTCCTTCTAATGGTAGTTAAAAATGAGGGAATTCAGGGTGGGAAAGAGATTGAAAGAGAAAATGGGAGGAGGGGGAAATGAGAACAGTAGGAATGAATAAGCACCATCTGCATTGGAGAACAAGATGAGAAGAGTGCAGATGCAACTATTCAGACATGAGAATTCTAATTCTAACAGCAAAGTAAAAAAGTAAAATCAATCTCAAGGATGCCTAAAGAAATATTATCTCTTTTTTTTCTCCTTTTTTCATGTAAATTTTTTTATATGGAGGAATTTCTAGAGCACTTGATTGGAATAATATCAAAATCCACCTTTAGTTCGTGTTAGTAACATTGTCTGAAAGGATTATTGGAAGAGAACTAAAAATATCACTATGGTTATTGTTAAAACAATTGCAAGTAAGGGGATTTTATTCCAAATCAAATTGGGCATGTTGCTGCTATGTCCTCAAGATTGGGCGTGTTAACATTATGTATATAGTTTTCAGACCATTAAGATGGGGGCTTTTTTGCCATAATGTATTTATTTGTTTTGATTAAAAAGAAAAAATGTTTCCGAATTCTTCTTTTCATTCATCAAGCTCTGTTTTCCATGCATGGTGGACTCATGATCGTCTCCGCAACAACTATTGCACTACCACCACCCAATTTTATTGCTGTCCACCTGTGTTTTCCACAAGGTATTCACTTACTGTTATGCTTACTGCTATGGCACACTACCAGAATTGGTTCACTTGTATGAATTCCTTTTGGTTATATCACCTATTGGTAAATTGCCATGGTTCTTAAGTAAATTTTCGTTAGTTGTCTATATGCACCTGTGACAGTAAAAATAACTGTCTTGGTTTTGGAATGGAAGGGGGAAAATCTTGGGTCCTTCAGACCTTAAATTGTTAAACGACAACCAAAATTCCTCCTACCTCCATGATTATCCTCTTCACATCTGATTTGTATCCAACATTCCTACCATCAGCTGCTTCCAACTATTGCTTCTCTAACCAAGTTCTCTGCTTTATTTCTTGATGCATCTCCACCCAAGGTCATAGAAGAAGAGAATGACCTTAAGGATCTTATTTCACATCATTCATGATCAGAAACATAATTGAGCAACCCAGGAGGTGGGTCACGAGTTCCTGTACTGCCTGTTTCATTGAGCAAACATGCATAGATCCAGTGCATAATTGCCAATGGAGCTTTCAAAGTCTGAACACAGATTATCCAAAACAATATTAGGACAAAATAGTCTTAAAATTCCCCATAGGGAAGATTTACTAAAATCTAACTTCCTCTATTTGTGAAATCATTAATCATATATAAGGCACATAGTTCTCATAGTGATTGAGTTTCTTTCCAAGAATGGTGACCAGGTGATGGTAGTAGTTGTTTTCTTTTAATGAGAAAAGCTGTGGGTTTCATGGTAACCCGCAATCCAAACAATGGCAACCTCAACAGCAAGTGATGATGCTGTTGTCCCTTTTAAAAATGACAGTCATCTGGTCAGTTGTCATCAGGCAATGGTGAAGTCTAACATGAGTTTGGTTTTATCCAGGTTGAAGAACGAAGATAGAATTTTGTGTATCTTGGATAAGGTGCTGGGTGTGTATATATATACTGCTAGGCCTGGTCCAAAGGTTTTAAATCTTGATTTTGTTATAAATTTCAACCAAGTTGAAATTTCTAAGTGTCAAAAAGTAGAAGAAAAAGGAGGAGATTAATTGTGGTCTTGCTTGAAATCTTTGTTTCTTAATGTCAAAATTGATCCCCCCCCCCCCACCCCAAAAAAAAAAAAAAAAAAAATCTAAATTTTGAAAATTTTGAATAGCCTAAAATCTTGAAAATTGGCCAAAATCTTAAACCTTGGGCCCAACCCTATCTGATGAGGGCTAGGCACATGGGGAGGGCTGTCTATTACAACCCCTAGCTGTTTTGAATATATATATATATATATATATGTGACAATTATTTGTTATACTTTTGTAGGAGAAGGTTGGGGAAAAGTCTCGGGAAACAACCCTGCACACCGAAGACTTGGAGGATTCTATCACCATGGTGAGGTCAATGAAAGAATGTGGTCTCCCGCTTGCTGATGAGATGGTCAAGGACATAAAAAAATCTCTACTCATTATGTCAGCATCACAATCACGCAGAGGGTGAGATTTCCAAATTTCAAACTTAATGTGAGATGTGAAAATGATCATTTGCCTTAACCTTTCCAGAAGTTGCTTCTGTAATATCTACCCATCATTAGTTTTGCAATACAATAATTTTATTATATACTGCTTGGATTGTTTGAGTGTCACGTCCAAAACAATTTAGATTTAGTTGGGGCAGTTGCAGTGTTACATAAGGAGTTGACCATAGAAATCAATGAGAAATGAACTAACTGTCTCCATATTCAGATTCAAAATGATTTTAAATTTATTTGCAATGATCCAGCTGCGTTGGCTACCCATGTCCCATCCCACCCCCGGAAGTTCTGATTACGTAATCAAGGGGTTTAATGTTTGTTTCTTGTCCATAGTGTAGTGTATAATACATTTAAATGCAGTGAAATTTTGTAAATACACACATAATTTATCCCATATATATTACCTGCTGAAGTGCCTTTCAGGCATACCGTCCCCCTTTTGATGTGTTAGCATGCTGGGATATGGATGAACAATGAACACAAGACCGTTTGGACTGGCTGATCCTATAATAATATTTAACCCCTTTTGTGCGCGCGTGTGTAATGTTTCATTTTGCAATTTCTGCTTCTCGTGGTCTTCGACCTTCTTGGTTAAGTTTCTTATTACCCCAATTGAAATGTTTTCATTTCTTTTTCTGTTGGTAAAGCTACTCTTATCACTTCCAAGCATGGATGCTACTGTCAGGGTTGCATCACATGATAGTGTGGTTTCTCAAGCAAAGTTTATAATAATGATGATAATAATTATAACAGTAATAGTAATAATAATAATGATAGTGATGATGATAATGATATGAATATGAAGCTGATATTATGAATTGTGAATCAGGTTAATCCATAACCAAAAATCAGGTTTTCAGATTGGTAGAAGCAGTTCTTGGGGACCTGCAGCCTTCGGTCACAGTGCTGGTGGTGCCCATCAGGATGCAGAAAGTAGTGGCAGTTATCTGTCCACTGTATTGAAGTCGGCAAAACAGAGAGCTGTGGGTTTTAGATGGTCGCAACTTGATTCCAAACAACCAAGAGAAACCGAGGGTGAGAAGCTAGTGTCCTCACATGATCCACTGGCATCGGTCGCAGCTGACAGTGATGTTTCAACCCTGCCTGAGAGAGAAGCTGACGAACTGCCCTTGTCAAGTCAGATTGTAGATGAACAACTTGATGAAGCAACACTGATTGCTGGAAGCTCAACAAGTCATGATTTATCATCGGTCTTGGAAAATTATGATGAGTTCAAAGCTGATAGAGAAGCCAAACTCAAGGAATGGCTGGAAGAGATAGAGAACCTAAATGGGTGCATTGAAGCTAGCGATGCTAAAGGGATTTCATCTTGACAATACTCCGCCATAAAAGTAAATGCTTGTATGTTTCATGGTTAAGAGTATAATTGTCTCTGGGTAATGAAAAGCAACGTTTTTTTTATGCTAGGAAATGGTCACTTCATGTAGGTATGATAATTTCAATTGTGTACACTGGCGGACGTTGATTGACATTGACGAGGTTGTGCCTTCTTACTGTACTGCCTTGATTGTTTCGTGTAGGAATAGTTAAAAAACATATTCTTACTGGCGAATTAGCTGTAAACTCACCGTGTTCTAGTATCCCTGCTCTCCACCCTAACCCATTTCTCTACCTACAGAGTTCCACACATGTCAATCTGAGTTTCAGGTTCCCATCGGGCCATCACCCAGTCCTCATCGGTGGATCTTCTGGTAAGGGAGATGGCGGATCTTTCTACTTTGGAAGGAAGGGTGTGGGTTTCTGGGAACCTGGCCTGGAATGAAGACGAGGATTATGTCAAGAGCATGGTCTTCTATCTCCTCACCAAGAAATCCTTCAATGAACAAATCTTCATACAGGAGCTAAGAAATTACTGGAATTTATGCCATCCCGCCTTTGTCGAGAAGATTTTGAGGAAGTTTCGACATGTAGAGGATTATGAAAAGGTGAAGCATGACGGACCGTGGTCCTTCCACAATAACCGGGTATTACTGGCTGATTGGGATCCACGGCTATCTTTACAACGGCTAGAATTCCGAAAGGTGGCCCTTTGGGTTCATTTTCAAAATTTACTAGGTCTCCATACGGAAGAGGTGGCCAACCAGGATGGGGAGTTTGTCTCCCTCGATCATACAAAACTTATACGACTGGAGGGGCCTCTCCTTCGAGCGAGAGATCTACTGGACGTCTCCCGACCTTTGATGGCTAGAATTCACCTGGAACGCATGCAAATGGAATTGGTCTCAGTACATTATGAGAAGCTGCCACTATTCTGCCTTTTCTGCGGTTGCCTTAGTCATGCCCTGAAGGACTGCCCAGCAATACCGAGCTCCGGCTCTGACGATGACCTTGATGTCAAATCCATTGACCCAGAGTAGGGCCAACATACTTTCGATGGACGTCACTTCAACTACTGACGCTCCAGCTCAGATTGATCTCCCGCTGGCAGCGTTTCTGACAGATGAAGATTCAAGGGAGATCTCTCCGCGGCTCGTGACAGTCACGGTGTCAACTGGGTTGAACCCAAATCCTGTGGTCCGCCAAGCCCTAGCCCAAGTGGAGTCCCCTTTGGACCTGTAATGCATTCTTGGGCCCATCAATAATGAGGCACATGGGATTGATAATTTAAGAGGCCGGCTTGTTGAAGCCCACTCCATAAGCCCGGGTATAGATTCACAGTCGTATATGCAGCTCATTAGGGCAGTCCAAGCCCAGTCTACACATCGCACCCAAGTTATCCAAGCGTCGTGCAATCAAAATCAGTTTGGTCTCCTCAATGGTGCGATTGCCTACCCTACCACTCAGGCTATGGGGAATCCGCAAATGGGCATGACACATTCTGTCCAGTTTGCGAATCAAACTTCAAGTTCACCAGTCCATCACTCATGAAATTGTGACAGAGGCTCGAGCAACCCTAAGTCAGAAGCTCGCCAGTCCAACACTCTTTCAATCCAGGAGCAGCACCAGAGTAACTCTGACTCTCACATGCCGGCGGCGAGAAAGAGGCCTGAACTTGAGACCGACTCAGATGATGATGATCCCCCCCCCCCAGCCAAAGCAACAACACCTCGGGTCCGCTTCTGGTCAGATACATTTACCCATCATTTTTTATCCTATTATTCACACGTCATTTGCTAATGAAACCCGTAACAATATTCGGGAGGAAATGACTACTTTAATCCATTCAAGTGTGAGGGACAGGAGTCGTAAAGCATCCCAGTACAAAGTTAGACTCTCTTCCACATATACGAGGACCACTTGCATGGTGCAACGGAGAATCCAACCCCATGCTCCCCATGGAGAGACTGACATTGTACAATAGGAGACTATGATCGATACTTCTTCACTTGCCTTGCAACCTAGTCAGCTGACTTCTCCCAATGATTCTGTTATGCGCAAACCTAGATCTATGATCGTATGCAACAAACAAGAAGAGAGAAAATAAAACAGAAAGCAATCACACCACAAGAGCAA
>JAOXJP010119884.1:0-13882 GCA_025762735.1 Platanus orientalis | reverse complement strand
GGTCGGAGATGCCGTTTGACAAAGAGTAAGTCCTTGGTTCAAAGACAACCAAGGTCATGCTTGTTGGAGACACCAAGCACTTAGTTTAAGGTGTGCACATATATCTTACCTTTGTGTCAATGGTCGGAGATGTCCTGTGATGAATTGTAAGACCTTGACTTGGAGACAACCAAGGTCGTGCTTGTCGGAGACACCAAGCATGAGACTTAGGAAGGTTAGCTCAATACCTTGTAATCTTTGTGAAAGATTGGTTAATAAAATTGAATAGTTAAAGTAAACATAGGCCCTAGTGTGGCCGAACCACTATAAATTCTTGTGTTGTGGTATGTGATCTTTGTGTGATTGTTCTTTATATTTCTATATTTGCAATCATTAGCATTTGAGCACCAAACACATTAAGTGATTTAAATTAAATTTGAACATCATTAACTAACTCACCTAATTAAGATTGGGGTAAAAGAAATTCAAAAGAATTAAAAATCTAATTAAATCCTATTCACCCCCCCTCTAGGATTACACACTTAGAAATTTCACCTTGAAATGAGAACTCGGGTTGACCTGGTATTCTAAATATCACCTCCTTCGAGTAGCAATGAATGGTAGCATGATAAGTTACCAACCAATCCATGCCTAGTATCACATTAAAGTTCTCCATCTCTAAGAGGATTTAATATGCAACTAACTCCATATCCCCCACAATGAGCACACATGACTTATATACTAACTTAGCTAACATAATCTTATGAGGGGAATAAAAACAAATAATATATAATCCAATGATTCAGGCACAAATTTAACATATTTCATAAAGTCACAAGATATGAATGAATAAGTAGACCCGAGATCAATCAAAATGTGTGCATCATGAGAAAACATAGTGTACTTGTAACCATAGATTTGGATGCCTTAACATCATGTTTAGTTATTGCATACATGCGTCCTTGCGTGTTGGACTTCTACTTTAGATCTACTAGCTTAGTTGCTTGTTTGCTACATAGGGTGGCATAGTCCTTAATCATGTGGGCCATCAAACCACACTTGAAGCATGTTTTGGTATCGCGGTAGCAAGCACCCATGTGCATCTTCCCACACTTTCTAAAGGCCTCATTCGTCTTATGATATAGAGCATTTCTCTTCATTGCATTGGTGTCGGCGTTCTCCTTGTGACTCACAGAATTTGAGCATTTCTTTCCTTGGTCACAGATCTTCTGGAGATCTTGACACTCTCGCTCCACAACTATAATCTCCTCAACCTCCATAAATGACTTTAACCTCAAAGCTATCATACGGGTTTAAATGCTTGGTTGAAGTTTCCTTTGGAACTTCTTGGCTTTCCACGCATCATCCAACACTATGTGAGTAGCATATTGGGCTAACTCAATAAACTTGGCCTTGTATTGGAGTGTGGTCATGCTCCCTTGAATCAGCTCTAGAAATCCACCTCATTCTCATCCCTTACACTTTCCAAGAAATAATTGTCGTGAAAAACCTCTAAGAAAACTTCCCATGTCAAGGGCTCCTCCTCATTGAGGGGTAGTGTATCCTTGGTGGCCCTCCACCAATATTTAGCTTCACCTTTCAACATGAAGATAGAAAATGTGACTTTTTGCACATTTATGCAGATGATAATATCAAAAATCTTCTCTATTTGCATTACCTATGACTCAGCCTCCATGGGGTCCGAGGAGCTTAGAAATTCCAGTGGGCCCATCCTCTGAAATTACTTAATGGTGAAACCCCCAACCTCATTAGTCCTTCCTCTAGGATCCCCTCCATGAGTAACATACATTTCCATTACCTTCACCAAACTTTTAATAGCTCATAATGCACTAGCGAGATCACCAGGTTCATCTTGAGAAGTAAAAGAACTTGGTCTACGCAGTCTCATGTTTTCCCTAAAATCAAATAGGTTTATAATCTAGTACACACAGTTCATGTGTCATTTCAAGAGGTAAACTATCTCAAGCACACAAACATTAAGCACGGATCTTCAATTACTCTTTAATTCAACACTTAATCAATCCACAAATCAATTCCTGACCTTCCACAATCTATCTAGTTCACTAGAAATCTGATTGTCTACAGATTCTAAAATCTAGGGCTCTAATACCAACATTGTCACGATCCGAATGACCTGACTCTCACCTATATCTGATCTAGATTTAGATCTTGAAATTCAAAAATATATTATCTTCTTCTTTTATTTAGTCTATCTCACTTAACATACACATCATAATATAAAATAGTTCCATTTATACACTAGCAACGGAAACTAAATCAATCATTCTAACTTAAATCACAATATAAGAGTGGAAGGTACTAAAGCTTCCTCACATATAGAAAAGTGTTGAAAATCATCCATTACATGACTATGAAAGAGTTTAACTAGCTATTACATCATTCCTTAAACATGCCAATAAAGTCTTCAAATGACAAGTATTAATGTCAATACATGGACATAAAGTTAAATATCTAATCTCTACAAAACTAGGACCTGTACAACACTATGTCACATCTCATGTTGCTATTACCCTTTCTTCTTCACTTTAAATCTGAAAAAATGTTATGAATGGGTGATTCAATGGCTCGTAAGCAATTATACAAAACATACATAGAATATGGTCAAGCAGAGCACGACAATATGAAATGTTAAATCACGTGTAGATATGCATTCATTGATACAAAATAGTTTACAAATGAAGGTCATACATTAAATAAAATATGGATTCACATTTATGTTACAAAACATATGCAGTATGTATTGATCTCTTTTCAAATAAAGGTTTTACTAATGATAAAAAATATGATTTCACATCTCAACCCATGTGCAGGTTTCCATCATATTATTCCTTAGTGACTGGGCCTTCTACTAATTGTACTATATACCCAATGGTAGGGCCAAATCATTGTATAATCCCCAAAGGAAGGGTTGGACCATTGATTAACCATAAGAAAAATGTCACATCATTGTATAATCTGTAAGAGAATGGTTGAACCATTGATTAACCCTAAAGGAAGGGCCACATCATTGTACAATCCTTAAGAGAATGACCTAACCAATGATTAACTGTAAGAAAAGGGCAAATATCACAAAACAAATATATGCATATTCAATTGGAATTTAAAACAATTAGCCGAGATGCAATCCATAAGCTTTCGAAATACAAAGATACATGTTTATAATATTCCATGGTTCAAATTTTGAAAATGATTACCAATGGATGCAAAACATATGATATATCAAGATGCATGAAAATACATGATGTTTGACTCATCTATAAATCATATAAAGAACTATGAGATCCAAAAACATTTACAACTCAAACGTAAATAGGGAATGAAGCATAATAATCTAGACACTTCAAATCTCATGTAGAAAACCATAGGAATCGGTTTGCAAATCTTCTTAAGAAAACATGGATAAAATCTACATGTTTTAGCAACCAAAACCTTCAAATAGATACCACTCTCAAGCTTATAAAATAAGGATTCTAAGATCCCAACATGGAAAACAATGCATCATTTATAAATCTCATGAATAAGCAAAGATCTATGAGATGCTAGCAAGGAAAACCATATATATGAGGAATAAAACCATTTTTATATCATAAACCGTGGAATCCAAGGGGATTTACCATAAACTTACAAAACAAAGAGTTAGAAAGCATAAATCTAAAATTCTAAGAGTGAAAACAAGGGTATATCCTATATAACTACTTATCCTAGCATATTTCTCCTTGGATAATCTACAATTTTCTCTTGTAAAACTCCTTTTTTTATCTAGTTTTCTTTTCAATGTACTCTCTAAATCCTCTTTTTCTATAACAAAATGGGTTAGAACACTATAAACAGCGAGTTCTAATAAAAAAAAAAACTATAAGAAAACCTTAAAACTAAACAAAATCTCTCATGGTGAGAGTTCTGATGGCTTACATTTTCCAAATGGAATTTTTTTGCCTTTCTTCTTCTTCCCTCTTTCTTATGTCATTTAATCTCTAATGGGGTATTTTTGAGGTTTAATTTCATCATATGGGGTCCCATGCCAATTAGGTTATGTTTCTTAATGAATTTGCACAAAACTTTAAAAACAAATTTCTTTTAACTGACTAGGATCAATTCATGATAAGTTTGGATAAATCCAGGTTTGTCTAAAATCTATTTCCCAATATTGGGTAATCCAGGATCGATCCTGTATGAGCTTGGATATATTTCAATTGATATTGGATAAGTCATAAATTGTTTGAACTCTGTTAGCCAAATCTGGGCAGTCCTTGATCAACTTAGGTTGAGCTTGGATTGATCTAAGCTCTTTGATATGTTTGAATTATGGATGGATTAATCTTAAGGGTTCCCTAACTCACTCATATGAGTCCATAACCTTCCAAAACACGCGAAGGTATTCAAATACATGCTTGGGGGTTTAATATACATGTGGGGTGTTACAATTGAAGTTCTTGAAGCAAAAAAGCTTTACAAATTCAAGAAAGTAAAAAAAGAAGAATGACATTAACAAGGTAAATATGAAACTTTGAAAGTTTTTTACTTTATAAATACTGTTATGTTTAATATAAGAAACCAATTAATGAATGTTCTTCATTATTTCTATCAAAAGCAATAAAGATCACTCTACAATTATTATATTCTAACAATTCAAATTTTTTAAATTGATCTTTACAATGCTTACTTAGAGGTTGTTGTTT
This sequence comes from Platanus orientalis, assembly GCA_025762735.1. NCBI lineage: Eukaryota > Viridiplantae > Streptophyta > Magnoliopsida > Proteales > Platanaceae > Platanus > Platanus orientalis. The sequence continues at coordinate 9,182 of JAOXJP010119884.1, read as the reverse complement.
TATAGATGGAAAAGAGTGTAATAAATAGATTTGGGTTTACCAAATTTGGTAAAAGAGGTTCCCAAAATCAAACAATAAACCATATTATAGATTCAAACATGTAATTTGATACAATGAGTTTTGGCAATGAAATTTTATGTATATTTAGTTACCTACTTTTTTTATTTAGACCAATGAAAGTGTTTGGTTACATTTTTTATGAAACTAAAGAATAACTAACCAAATTTGACTATAATCAACCATTTACTAAAGATAAAAAATTAATAGTTAACCTAAAAAAACTTTTGTAACTATTTTTTTATTACAATTGCCAATTAATCATTTCTAATGAAACTTAGGAAGAAATAAAGTAATTTAGTTTCTTTTATTTTAGCTCTGCTAGCACTTTGTGGACCAAGTAATCATGATCATACCTTAATCTATTCAATAATCATTTTGGTATGAATTATGTGTTTTGACTTTCTGTATGAATTGCCTATTTGAACATTTTATCTATTAAATTATCTTCTAATCGATCTTCCAAGTAACTATATCTTAAAGTAAATATCTTATTACAATCCATTTGATTAAGGTGCTTCCTAATTCACCATTTCTTTTATTAATCAAAAGAAGGTGCCTTATTTGGTCACATCAGATAAATCATTTTGTGATTTAAAGAGAAGTATGGTCATAAATATTGTTATTTGGTTATAATTGAAGCTTACGTACTCAATAGACATATTATATGAACTTATGAGATGATAAATTAATTAATTCATTTAAAAAAAACAAACAAATGATTAAAAGTGTTAATGGACTAGATTCAAGCAATAACACACTTTACCCAAGCCTTGTTTTAGGCCTATGTAGATTGGGTCATTATTTAAAGATAGTATATGGAGTCACACTATCAGAAGAATATTCAAAATTTTATATAGTTGATTTCCATAATGTTAGACCCTTGTTAAAGGATGTGGAGACTCTTTAATGTTATGGTATAACTTACACTTTGGGGTGTGCACTCCAAAGGCATTGTCAAATGCAATTTCATGCAAACAGGCTTTCCATTTTGTCACATTAAAGCTTCAAACACTAACTCCCCAATTTAGTATGTAGAGGTTCCGTAAGTGTAACTTAGTAATCTCACTGTGAACATGAAATTCAGTTCCAGCAAAGTCTATTAACGATCACATTAGACCTTTTTGAAGATTCAAGGCAAAACCTAACAATTTTTTAATCTTCAGACCACGAAGCAAAATTTCCCTTTTTTGGACAATTGCATTGCATTCATGTCATATCTTTAATATTAGTGCATTTCTTGGAATTTTGTTTTACTTCAATGTTGATAATTAGACTTTGTTCATTTTGCATAATAAAAAAACTGACTACTATACATCATAACATGCTAATTACCTCACTACTTGTGCATAATTCATTGTTTAAAAATAACGAATCAAATTAGGATTCATCTTACACAACACACAACATGATATTACATCAAGCATTAGCTTACTAGAAGTGATTGATGGCAAGGGTTGTTGACTCGAATTTTTGACTTGACTCAGATAGTTCAATAATCAACTTAACTCAGGAGTTATTGGAGTCAATTTGGGGAGTCACGACACTTTTTATTTTTATTTTTTTAAATGTAATAAATATTAAAAAATTACACATAGTATTTTGGCTCAAGTATTGTCAATTTTCTTGATAAATATAAGTATTTTGAAGTATCTTTACTTGAAAATCCAAAAGTAAATTATACAAACTATTAATAATCTAATATTATAGCAAGCTAGATGTAATTAACTCTAAACTCTAACATTCAAACTAAAGTAAAAGTACTACTATTAGCATTAAAATATTGAAAAACCAAAGTACATCTTTTCAATATAAGCACAAAAAAAAAAATCAATCAATCACCAAGGTTTAGGTTTATATGGTTAGAAGGTAAAGTTTAAAGTCTAATTTTTTTACTCTTTTAACCTTCATTCTTCCAAATTCCTTACTCTTTCTTTCTTCTAGGGTTTTGGATGTTTTTAAGAGCTCACTTGTTGGATACTTTAAGAAAAAAACATCAAGCCCCCCAAAAAATAGTTTCTATTATGTTACAATTTGACTTTGGATCATTTTAAGGTGTGCAAGACTTGGTTGAGTCACATAAATTAGTTTGAGTTAAATAATTCTACCAAGTTACCAACTTGACTTAGTGAGAAGTATAGTTTGGAATCAACAGCATGACTCGACTCATAAGGCTTAGGAGTGCAATCAACTCGAAGAAAGAAAGAGTAAGAAACCACTAACCAATTAAAGACATTCTATGATTGGTAGGCTTACAAATGCCTTGAGATAGGACTGAACATGACCAACAATGCCACCAACCTAAGAAACGCATAATACATGACCAATTGAAGGTATAGAGTTAAACATTGATTAAATAAACCACAAACACATGTATTATGCATCCTAGCATTAGGTTAGTTTCTTTTTAAGATGCAAATATAAGGAAAACAATATCATTTTTACTCCCATTACCCCACTTTTTAAGCAACTATCATATTGTCCCTCAATGTTAATGTTTTGCTTATCCTCTTTTAAAACAATGATTTTTTTTTTTTTTTTTTTGTAAAGCAAAACAAGGATCTATACATTCCATATTCTTGCTCTTAGTAGTCATGACTATAGTAATCCTAATCCATGTCACAACTAAGACAATCAAACTCGTGCTAGTCCGTTGATTCTTCTTATTCATTCTCTATTTATATGGGTATCCATTTCCCAATTTGTTAGCACCTATTTTTGAGGCGGTTCATTTTTTTATAATAATAAATGAAAATTCCTTAAGAATTCTTAGTTTTAATAAAGTGCCTTTTTCACATACCAAATGATGAATAAGGGTGAACTATCATATTTAGAATAGAAACAAACCTTAATCTATCAAGCAAATTTTCAAAATTTTATTATTTTACCATTCATTAAGGGAATAACTCTAAAATAGTTAGGATTGAAATATAAGGGCTTTGATAAACAATATGAGGCTTCAAATGTATTCTTATACCCTAACACCCTTATTTAATAGTCATGATCAAAATCAGACTGATACAACCATGTCTAAGGGACGATGTATTGACTCAATGTACATGCATATACTTTATTTAAGGAAGTCTCTAAAATTTTTTGAATGCATGTGGACCTCATAACTGGAATGTATAAATCAAATTAAGAAGGAATGGGAAGGTCTACATCCACACTTCAAGTTTTCTATGATTTAGGAAAGTTCCCCATCACTCTTAGGAAATTGAGAAAAAAAACATTTGGTAGCTTAGAATTCAAAGAATTAAATGGAAAAAAGAGTTATAAATGCTTAAAACTAATCATCTACCAAAGGATTTGAATATATAAAATAAAAAGAATTCAACTTATATAAGATGGAATAAATATTATGATGACATCAAAATTATAAAATAAATTAGTTAAAGTGATGACAAAAATTCTAAATTCTTTTGCATGACAATAATGGAAAGAAGATCAAGAAACTGTACTGATCATAACTAAAAAAAATAGCATCAAATTATTTTTTGAGTACATTAAAGCGCTAAAGCCTACCCACCAAAACAATCGCTCCTAGAGCTATCAAAGGATCTTTTGGATAATCTCATCTTGAGAGTGAAATTTAGAATTACAACTTTTGAGATGGAAAAGCTAAGAACTCTATGTCTGGTTTCAAGTTTGATTTTTATAGGAATATTGAAAAATAAGAGGAAATGATGTCATAGATCCAATGTTTGAATTATTTAAAAATGCTAAAACATTCATGACAAATTTTTTCCCTATTTCTAATGGTGAAAAATCATAAAATATTAGTAAATATCACTTAATTAACCTTTGTAATGCCTTTTACATTTTATTTTATTTTTTAAAAACAATGGCTAATAAACTAAAAGTAATTTTATGAACTGTATCTTTTGTAAGAGAGACAAATGTTGGACAATATACATCCAGTGCAAGGCTGTCAATCAAGCCGAACTAAGATCAGTCTGAGCCCAACCCGAAATATAATAGTTGGGCCCAAACTTGGCCTGAGCTCAAATGTAACCCGATACCGTAATCGTAAAATCGCCTCGTTATAAAACAATGGGCTCCAAATCGAGTTTAGGCTACTTGAATTGTTTTTATTCATATACAATAATATATTGTTAAAATATCAAATCTTATATAATTGTATATTTATAATTAATTTTTATTTTAACCTTAGAAAGTGAGAATGAGCAAATATCTTATGACCAAAATTGATGTGACCATGATGATGTATGAAATACCAAATTTTGTTGTGTGAAAACTTGTGTTCAAATTACCCAATTGAGTCTATCAGTCAATTTATTATTTTTATGTAAGGTACGATCTCTCCAATCCTAAGTTATGGGATTTTTATTACAACCATAAAATGATTCACCTATTATTGAAACTGCTTGTAAACTTGCAAATCAAGTACTAGAACACCAAAGGAAAGAAAGAAGATATAAAATAATAGGTATGCTTTCATTAATGTGCTACTAGAAACATGATGCAACATACATATTTTTTCATCTTTACAAGTTTACAACTCAATATTGAATTACAAATAACCCTAGACTAAATACCTTGTTGATACCATGGATCTTGGAGAAGTTCTTGATGCTTTCTTATAGATTCTCCTCAAAGTTGTAGAGGTTTTTGACGTGTGCCGCTTTGAAGATTCTTTGTGCTTTTTTGCTGTTAAACTTGAAAGAGTTGAGAGAGTTGATAACTTGTGCAAAGATTACCCATCGTTTGAATTTGTAGGGTATTTATATATTTTGATTGTTGTAGACTCATAGTAGGAAAGTAATTGGCCATCTTTGAAAGATTTCTTGTTCTTTTTGTAGTCCAACTGTTTGTTTCTAGAATTATTATTGTTGAGAACAAATTCTATGTTGATTATCCACTTTGATGCTAGATCAACAGTTAAGGTTGAATCCCTGATGTTGGAGAGTCATTGTTGCTCTTATCTTCTCTGATCCTTGTTGACTTTGGATAGAGTTTATTGAAATAGAGGAGATTTACTATGGACTTTGTGTGCTTGATGTTGAAGAAAGATCATTCTTTTTAATCACTCGTACATTGTAGATGATTTGCACACGAAATGGGTTGTATCATTACACTTGTGGGTGTGTTAGGAGTATAAAACCACCTTGGTCACAAATCCATGATGTTAAAATTTCATTTTTCAATCATTTTCAGTTTTCTGCCTTTGCAGTCCCTAATGGGGTGTATCATACATGAATAGGCTTAGTCGTGAATGACTTTTTATATTTCGTGATTTGAGAGGTATTTTGGTAAATTTTCATTGATTCACAAATTCTTGTGTCAACAACGTGACTGCATTCTAATTGGTAATGTGTTTTTGAATTTGGTATCTCTTTTTGGACACCTAATTTTTGACATGAACACCTTTTTTGACAGGTGAATGATCAAGTTCAAGCCGAGCTAGGCACTTCATGTTGGGCTAAGACCTGCTCGAACATGGCCTAATCATTCCTTTAGGCTTGGAATCATAGCCCAAACTCACACATTCCTAGCCCACCCAAATTTTAGGCCAAATGATTTTAGATTTGAACTAGTCTGACTCAATTGACAACCTTAATCCCATTAGCTATTTAGTTATATAAGGAAATAAAAATCATAATAAAATAACATGCCCATTAAAATAGGTATAACTAAAACATGTGACAGTTTAATGGGTCTTTCAAAATAATGGGAAAATGGGTTTTAGTGATTATTAGAGAAGATGGGTGTTGACACATATTTTATTCTCCACTAGTAATAATGCTCCATGAAGCACTAAATCAACTATTCATTTAAACAATGATTTGAAGCATTTAATACATATGTGAACAAGTCATAATGAAGCTAATGTCCACAATGATGTGGCAAAGCAACTCTTATGAGCAGAAAATCATTCCTACGAATAAAGCATCCAACAAGCTACATGTGGCACAATAGTCATCACATGTGACATAAAACTCATCCTCTCGAGTAGTGCCTAAAAAATGTGACACGTGGCATGTTACTTGCCCAAGTGAGATTTTCACAAACCTAAAAAATCCTTTAAAAGCATTATACAACATCTGACACGTTGCAAGAACGCAATATTAAGCCCATCATATAGCATCCAACACATGACATGAATGCAATATGAAGCCTATAGTCCACATATCAATTCCACATTCAAATAAACTTGCACAAGTAGACATCAATCCATGCAAGTAGAACATATGCAGAATATAATGACATACATTATTTTGCACCCTATGAGTAAATGACACATGTCTAATTCTCAAGGGATGTTCTACAAGAAGAGTCCAACTCAAACACTCTAGCTCTTCAATATATTAGAAAATGATTTATATGGATAAGGATCAAGAATGCAAGATAGAATCCATCAATTGAAGCTTATCTAAATCAAGTTCCAACAACAAACAAAAACTCTACAAATTCTACTCACAAGAGCCATAATGAAGTCATGCATAAAATAGGCTACTCGTGCCAACCAAGTTCTACTCATGGGAGCTACTTTGAGGTTGTGGATATACCACAAGTAGTTACATATACAGATCACCACAAAAAAAAAAATGATTACATGAAGAATCTTAGAAGGATTCTATCACAAAAGCTATTTTCTTTTATACGAAAGAAGAGATCATTTCTTCGATATTCCATAACTCTAGAAAGCTATTGTTCATTTCTAAAGCTCCAAGTTTTGCACAACCAGCTCCGAAACTTGTTAAAGATCATGAAAATTAAATATGGCCTCAACAAGGTGATATAAATGGTGTATAGACATAATTGCTCCAAATGAATATGTCATGATGAAGATGTACTTTAATTTTCTTTTCTTTATTTATTGTATATGTAACAACAATACCTCAATGAAATCATATTTTTCTGTCTATTGCTTATCTTATTGTCCATGGAGCCTTAATTAGAGATCTTATTCTTCCCTCTTATGGAAGGAGATGCCATTATGGATTAAGCAATCCGGATATGGAGAAGTAGATCTTCCACATAAAATAATAAACCATTTAAACATTTGAATAGGTAATTTGTAACACATTTCCGTGCAATGAAATTTGATGTGTGCAATGGGTCTAAAAATACATCTCTTCAATTATCTACAAATTCCTTAATAATGGGTTCCCATGTCAACAAAATAGATCCTTAATAGACATTAGTCAATGAGACCCTATATCCCCATTATTCTTTCTTACTTGTATAGAAGGTATCATGGTTGATTTTGTTAAAAGAAGTAAAAAAAGAAACATATCCGGTATTAAGACCAGATGACCTAGTCCACCAACATCCTACATTCTCTTTGTTGATAACTATTATATCTCTCTAAATATGAATATAAAAGAAGTTGTAGCAATTCAAAACAATATATGAATGTTGATAAAATTAAGTTATATCTTGTTCAAAAACTCTAATGATATTAAGGGAAATTGTATTAAGAGTCCTAAAAGTTAATTGTCCAAAATCCAAGTGAGTACCTAGGGTTGCCATCCAGGTTAGGTTGAAGTAAGTCGACCTTATTTTCATTTGTTGATGAAAAAGTCTATTGAAAGGTTTGAGGTTGGAACTTGGAAGAAAAAGTTGTTATCCTAAGCAGAATAAGAATCTTCATAATCTATTGTGGCAGTTTCTTTATATTCCATATATATTTTCTTTTTACAAAAGAAAGATTGTGACTCAATAATTACAAGGAAAATGAAATTTTAGTGGGGCTAGGTTAGGGAAAGCAAAAAAATTCAATTAGGTTAATTAGGTGAAATTAAGAAAAAACATGAAATGCATGTTTAGGGATAAGAGATTTTCATGCATTTAATATAGTGTTATTGGCAAAGCACACATGAAAAATTCTTATAAATCCTAATGCACATTGGTTTAAAGATTTTACGTCCATATATTTTCCCAAAGGAGAATTCTTGGTAGCAAAAATAAACCTAAATAACTCATGGGCCCAAAGAAAAGCATAATTATAAGAAAAGATCTTCATGAAATGGTATTAGATAGGAGATTAGAGATGGTGAATGCATTGATGTTTATGAAGAAATGTAAATCTCGTCCCTCCCAACTTTAAGATCACATCTCTAGAGCTCCCAACTTTTCAAATTAAGAAAGTATATGCTTTATGGATAATGAGATGAGGGTATGCAATAAGAATGTTTACCAATATATCTTTCATAGTAAAGATGTATTGGCTAACGCCTTGGTGCTCTGATGGCTAAGGCATATGTCTTTCATAGGGAAGACCCAAGGTTGATCCCCTAGAGGTGGGGGTAGGGTGAGCAGTGTGCAGTGGAAGTTGCCAACTCGGGTTAGGTTGGGTTGGGTGAGATGAGCAGATACTAATGTAGACCCTAGAGGTCAATACCAAAATAATAATAATAAATAAAAATGTATCAAAAATGTCAAAATTCAAGTGAATATATAGATTGATATGGATAAAGTAATATGACATTATGAATCAAAAGAAATTTCTCAGTGAAGTTGTCATATTTTAATAGAAACGTCTCCAAATAATCATCTTTAATCAAATGTTCTACCTCCTTCCATCACATGGGAAAAAATGAGGTCCAGATGTCCATAAAAAAATCAAAATGTACTTTATGAAAGAGGAAGCTGGATGTTGATCTTGTAAACATTAAATTTCTACTATAAAGCCCTTGAAATAAAAAACCATGAAGTGGACCCTATAATGTGTCCTATGGGACTAAGACCCAAACATGACCCAATAGACACTCCATGAAATCTACAAAAATAAAACCCATGGGGCATAAACCTAATAGCCAAAACCCACATTGCATGCCTATAAACCCATAAAAGAGGTGAGCCCACCTTAATTGGTTGAAACCCACAAGTTCTCTTCAAATAAGAATGTGGTGGGGAGTTACTCAATCCAGAGCCTCCAACCTCTCCCACCAATGCAAGGAAGTGGAGGAGAGTTACTTTAAATACCCACCATCACCTCCTTAGGTTATAAAATATAAGATATTGAAAGGATGATGACTTTTTGGCAACACTTGGGCCACAATAAGATAGGGTGGATTGTATCCTCTCTGCACCCTGTCACGGGGAGGGCACATCAGCATCGACAAGTGAAATACACCCCCCCAAAAAGTGAAAATCAC
>JAOXJP010119873.1:0-13883 GCA_025762735.1 Platanus orientalis | reverse complement strand
TGAGTACTCTCCTAAGAGCGTACAATTTTGACCCTAAAAGCAGACCAAATCCTTAGCTTTTTGAAACACATTATAAGCCGGCTCTCTGCAATCCTTAAACATTCCTTGATTTAGCTCAAGCCAAATTCCCCAACAAACAGCCAGACATATAAGCTTCCAAAGGATACCGCTATTCTTGGAAATCCGCCACAACTTCCAAGAAGAAATCAACACAGCTAACTCCTTAGGGAAGACACAAGCAAGCCTAATCTCTTTGAGGAACAACTCCCAAATTTCAGAGGCAATAAGGCAATGAATGAAAATGTGATTACTACTTTCCGCATCTTGAAGGCAAAGATGACACACATTAGGAAGAAACATACCTGATGAGGTAGCTCCTCAGTGGATGAAGAAGTACAAGCCTTTATGGAAGCCAATACCAAGGTTTTTGAAGAGAACCAAGTGATAGAGTTGCTGCCCATAGTTTTAGGCTTTATTTTAGTATTTTCCTTATGTTTTAGGAGGGTTTTAGTACTGGATAAGATCATTAGAGCCAAATTAGAAAGTTGGTAGAGAGGTGGAATTAGTTTAGAAGAAGTTTAGGAATATTTTTATATTTTTCATAATTTTTAAAGATTTTTTAAGGGTTTTTTTTTTGGTTGACCGTACAATGGACGAGTATTTCGGTCAATATTGGTCAAATTTCATTTTTTATTATAAATAGGTCATAAAGACCTCTTGTATGACTAGTTGAAGAAAATTTTATAAATAGAAGTTGGTTTTGAGGCTTAAGGTTTGGCTACATCTCTATAACTCTCACGGTTTAGGTGAGTTTTTCATCTTCTTGTTCTTTATACTTCTCCTTTCTTCTCTAATCTCTTCTCTCTTATGTTTCTTTATTCTTAAATCTTTTTTAAAGATTTATACAGAAAATTCTTTATTATTGCTTTTAATCTTCTTTTCCTACCTTCTTCCACAAATTATTTTCTCACTCTTTTCTTAGTTTTTTATTTTATATTTCTTCTGGTTCTTTTGATTTCTATACTACGTTTGTAGTTTATCCCTAATTGTTGTGGGGTCCTTTTAAAAAAGGGTATCCTACATCACAATTTCTTATACATAACCACTGGTTTTCTTCAAGTTTCAATCAAGTAACCATCCACATAGATTCCTTGATGCAAGTGTAGGTTCCCCATGTGTAGCCGGATGCTAGAAAGTATGTTTTTTCAAAAAAAAAAAAAAAAAAAAAAAAAAAAAAAAAACTTGAAGAAGCCCATAACCCAGTCTAGCCAAATGGTTCTAGTCAATGGGTTTTGTTTTACTTGATCTCAAACACATAGGATAGGTCTCCTAGTTTAGCCACATGACATGGGATATAGATATCTTTATAAAATTGAAGAAAACAAACCAAAAAACTTGCTGGAAAATTTATGGGCAGAAAGTTTAGGGTTCTTAGAATAAGCTTGAGGAATTTTCTGGGTGATTTAGGGTGGTCGACAGGTGTGTAGTATATGGGCATGTGGTTATTGATGAAGGGAATGAGTCTAGGGGCAGCCGATTGATGTAGGGAAGCTTAAGGATTGAAGTAGATGAAGAAAGATGGGTATGGAGATGTTTAGGATTGTGGACAGCAAGGAAAAAACTAGAAAACTAAACGAAAAGAGAGAAAAAGAAGAATAATAAGAAAGAAGAAGAAGAATGTAAGTAGGTGTACCTTGAGGAAATCACCAACCTCAAAACTTGGATCACCAACCAAGCCAAGAACTAAGCACCAAGATCTTGAAGAAAGTCACTCGTATAAGAGAGAAACCAGAGAAATTTTGTGTCTTCATTCATTATTACATCAATATAGAAACAAAGAAATAAAATAAAAAAATAAAAAAAAAGAAGGAAAAATCGCCCCCCCTTCTTGGTTTGGTCAGTCAAGCCTAGTAAAAGCTTTATTACATGCTTCCCAAAACCCCAACATAAAAACTAATATTCCCATTATATCCTAACTCTACTAAACCATAAAAACCTCTATAAAAGTCTATAAAAACCTCCTAAAACTCTATCAAATGCTCCATTGCTCTATTGTATTTTCCATGTCCTTCCTTGCTTGCTTCCCTGCATGGGCCCCACCAAATCCAAGTGTGGGTCCTACTTTGCTTCCATGAACTCATCAATAATTAGCTTCCAAGGCCTCTTGATAGAGTAAGAGGTCCACTATATTAAATAATAGTCTCCCCTGACCACAATTCTTTGATATCCTAGATCGTGGGTGAGCCTAACTGTTGCAAGAGGGTAAGGGCCTCAGCTCTATTGGAGTTCCTGATGACTGCAAGACCTGAGAAAACAAGGAGAATTTCACAATCTATATTTCTGATCCCTCCCCCCCCCCAAAAAAAAAAAAAAAAATAATAATAATAATAAATAATAAAAAATAAAATAAAAGCCCAAATATTCAGGGTACCATATGAACAACAGATGAAATTCAACTTCATTGCATCACCTCGAGGAGGAGACCAACAAACTGATATGGTCAACAGTCCTAGAACTGATTCAACCACTAAGATTGCACCAACTTCTGTGTGTCAAACTTAATGACCACAGAAAAAATGGATGTGGTCAGCACTGAACTTGCTCAGCCAATTCATGTTTGACTTGCTATCCATGCAACCATACTTTCCTGGTTCTCAGAACTTTGTCGTTTCTATTCAGCAATTTTTTTTATTTTTATTTGGGGGAGGGGATTTTTGTCTTGGCTGGATTGAAAATTCAAAATATGGTTAACCGTTAAGGATGATGAAACACTCTTAATGAATGCTGCCTTATTTGAATGCCCAAGAAGTTGTAGAAGGAATTGCTGTTCTTGGTATGATTCTAGTGGAGGCAAGAAACTAGCTTCTTTATTTCCAACTTATATTTTGGTGCTTCTTAAGCAGAATGGAGGTGGATGTTTGACTCAAGTATAGAAGATTCACAAACCAAGCCTTTTAATATATGGATGCTTCGTCTTTTGAATAAAGAAATTGTTCCACATCCACAAATTGGTTCCATCAAGGCTGGGGCCAAAACATAGATCTCATAGGTAACAAGAACATTAACATGGGGGTTGGTGTCTTGAGGTTTCCCAACACTTTACGGATGTGAAAATTGTATATGCTCTATAGGAAGAACTATCCTTGTTGATATCTGATACAGATATGGGGTGTCTGAAATGATAGAAATTTGAAAAGAAAAAAATGAACTGTCCTTTTTTTTTGATGAATAACAAAGAATATATGTTAAAAAGAGAAGGAGAAAAAAGGGAAAACATACAAAGCAACCAACCTGCTACAAGAACCAACAGAAAAATCAAAGACAGTTACATCAACACTCTGGTAAAAAATCCCCTTCAAACATAGATGATTGCCCAACACTCCACTTAGCTATTTTATCGGCTAATGAGTTTTGGTTCTTTGGAACATGATGTAATTCAGCGTCCAAGTCCTTGATGAGAAACCTGATTTCAGCAATGGAAAAAAATGAAGTGTCCTTGTTACATAGTAGATTGATTAAATTCATATATTTCCTTTGAGTTCCCATTATTATGTCCTTCCCCTACGATGGCTTATATTTGGCTGAGTAAAGGTTGAGCTTCCTTCAAAACCTTTCTTCCTCTACATTGTGTAAAGAGTACCTATTATCCTCCTTAAAAGAGCATAATTAAAGTCGTACCCCTCTAAGCTGCACACAGCATTGTGTTTCTTTTCATACTTTTATTTCAATAGTGTTTTTTCTCTTTCCACAGTTCCCATGCTACTTGTATTCAGTTCTCTTTTTTGTTTTGTACTTCTCATCTACTCTTTCCTATGAAACATGGTATCTACAATTTATGCTAGTGGTCAATCCTTGACTCAAATTTTCTATAGGAGGGAATTCTTGTCGTTAAAAGCATCTGTTGAAAATGTTTGCCAAATATAAGAGGCAGATTATACCTGATTGAATTTTCTTACTCCTGTCTGGTCGGAAACTGGTATTCTGTTTATGGTGTAAGGGTTGGCAGCAAGCATAGGAGCCCTTCTTTTACATCCTCTAGAAAAATCAATAGGAAATGCTACAACCCCTCTCCAGGCTGAAGGAGGGAAGGAAGAACAAACTTTTCAATCAGTCAATTGGCTCTTCCTTTTCAGCATGAGCCGCATGCGGGGAGACTGCCTGGGGAGGGCTTGGATCAGGCTCCACAGTTTTATAATTTCATGTCATCGATATGGTTATGTTTACAAATAATACTGGTTTCCAAAATTAAGGTTCTCTACTGTATATTTATAGACAGACTCATTCATTGAACTCTGCACTCATTTTGACAGGGTTCCAAGACATCTATAAACTGTCACCCCCACCATCTCTCTCTATATATACTACTCATTGTGCTATTACAGTTAGACTGTTCTATGGTTTATAAACTACCTCCCTGTGCAGGATGATGGAACATGGCTTGTTGTCCCCGGAAAGAGCAAAGAAAGCATATGTGAGGAAGCAAAAGAGGCAACAACAACAAAGGATGGGAACTCCCATCAAGTCTCTGAAACTGGATAGACCTGAAAGCTCAATAAAGCAGCATCAGGCCTCAAAGGACAGTGACTCAAAAGTCAGGAAACGAATAACCAATGATAGTGATGATGATGATGACTTCATTGCGAGTTACAAGAAAGGAAAAGGGTGACAAGCCAAAATTTAGGCCCCCCTTTAGTTTGTAGTCGTGCAAGCCTAAATCTTATCTAGAGTATTACAGGAAAGAAATTTTGGTTTAGCTACACCACATAATCAGAATTGCCAGATATCCACACACAGATGATTGATTCAGAAATTCTTTGCACAGCCAATTTATGGCAACAATAAGCAAACATCTTCTTTCAAGGCTAGACAAGAATTTATGAGATTATTGTAATTTCTGGAATTAGTATATTTATCACACAAATAAGGGGACTAGTATCATTAATATGTAGCTGATACTAATGAAATGACCATCCCCAGTGGATTCGTTTGAGTTGAGCAGGAGTCTCTACCTCTCCATGCAAGGTATTAAACATATAGTGAGTCTTTGTGAAATGACCTTTAACAATCTCTTCTCAGAGTCCTTTATTGTGGAAGATAATTCTTCCTCCACAATTTTTTCTGCCAAGGAATCAGAAGAGGGGTCTTGAAGGCTCGCAACATTGTTAATAGGATCTTGATGCGAATAGAAATATAAGTAGGAGTTTTCTTTTCCATCTTCCTTGATAAATTTTAGTTATTAATAATAATTGTAATAGTGGTGGTGATAACATACTAAATCTCCATTCTCAGATGATTGAAATGGGAAGAGTGCGGAAATATGCAATCCAATGCACCCAAATGTAGAAGGTGATGCAAGGCCAAGCAAATTTTAAACTTAATGCAACTCAACTCTTGCAACATTTCAAAGAAATTAAACGATTAACGAAACATAGATTTTCTATTGGAAAGGTGCAAACTTAATTCAAAGAATCAAGAAAAATACATGAAAATCCTATGGACCATTGTAATTAATCAAAGTCACAGCAAGGGAGGTCCAACTCTTCTGCAACCCCCTTCCTTTCAATAGGGCATAGCCCAAAATGAGACCAATTTGACCCTTGTAAGCATCCATTGTGGTAAACTTTTTCTCTTCTGTTGACATTCTTCCTGATGGTTTTAAGTTTCAACTTATATTGAAAGGTTAAAATCTCCTGGAAAATGCACTTTTTCGGGTATATCGCCTCCGAGAGTACTCTCAATAATTTAATGACTTTGATCAAATAAGTTGGAGAACTAATGTATAATTGTATGCAGGGTACAATCTAAAAGATCATGATGAAGATGAATCCATCAGTTACAACTTCAACTTCGTTCACCCACTCAAAATCAGGAAGATATCACATCTAAAAGAGGATTTATCAACGTTAAAAACATGATAGACAACACAGTGAGTATAAACTTTGATTGGTGAATTTATTCATGTATTGACAAGAGAATGGGCAGCACATTCCAGCCCGAATGAGCAAAACTATCATTTTAACTGTGCAATCTTTGCTTTCAGATTGCCATAACAGGAAAAAGATGAATGAGTATCAAAAGAAAAATTAATATTCTGTCACACGTGAACTTTGTTGCTTAACTCTGCAATGAGTAGATACATATAAATTCAATTCATGAATAGTTTTACCAGATCACTGTTGTGTCACTGCAGCAGCTAGGCGTGGAGTGGTGGGGCTTCCTATTCTGTTGGAATGGGGGTGCTGAACTATGACTAGTAATGAATTTGTTGAGCTTTCCAAATGTGGAGAGCAAGTTGGCTGCACAAATTATTTTGCATTTTCAGTACTAATACCAATTAATATTGAGTAATGCACTGATATAGACAAACCTAAGTTGGGCATTATAGAAGAAAGAAGAAAAGATAACGAAGAGAGTTTTCATTGCTTCTGGAAAATTAAGGTGATCACTGCAGGTAGCCTAGCAGTTTTCACATTAAGAAAAGGTATCAGGTGATAATAATTTTTCAGGTACATATTCTTTGAGAAATTGTATTAAAGAGCACAGAAGCAGATACAGTCAAAATAATTTCACTTACCACACCAATGTGCCAATCATGAGAGCTAAAATTTTTGAAAGTTGCAGCATCCATTTCCTGCAATAACAGGATTTGGCATTATTAAAAAAATAGGCACGAGCTTACTCTCAAACCTGTGTAATGTGTATTAGGTTATTTATTCCCCTGCAGGGTGGGTTTTTTGTATTTCTAGGGATGAAGCCTGTCTTGCTTAATTTGTCTAGTTGGAGTCGTCACTGGAGAATTTAGATCTGGTGGCCACAAGTGATAGCAGCAGAAGCTCTGAACACAAGAATGGGTTGGATGTGTTGTTTTTTCAAGGTTTTATTTATTTTTCTTTAAACCTCATTTTCCATTTGTTTTAATTGACATTTCCGTTTTGCACACATATGAAACGTAATTACAGTAAAAAGATTACATGAATGAATACCATCTGTAACTTCAAACTGCATCACTGTAAAGATACACTGTATTAGCTAAATAGTAAATGGCAATATCTTGGATCTGGGGCTACATGACCAATAGGACAGTCTGGAGCCCTTATAACTGGCCATGTCATAGGATCAGGACCCACAGTTGGGGCCCCACCTAAGAAAATAACTAGAGAAAAAAAAAACAGCTTGATTAGATGATCCCAACCATGTATTTTTCTGCATTTTTATGAACAAGCCAAAAAAAAAATCCAGTTGAGCATTAGAAAGCTCCAAAAAATAATGCATAGACCAGGTTTTTAGGTGGGACTATCCAGCTGTAGGCCCTATTTCATGTACTGGTCATGTAGCCCCAAACCTCAGAAGCTCCCATAATATATTATCCTGGGCTTCCTTCTATATTTAAAGAAAAAGTGATCTCGGATATGCAATTTGAATGTTTTCTTTTTTCCTTTCTTTTTACACTTTATTCTCAATAAAGCTTCTTTTGTTATTCACCAAAAAAAAAAAAAAAAAAAGGAAAATTCACTGAGGCAACTTCTTATGAGTTTCTGATCCTAGGAAGGGAGCCTTACTATGCTGTAGATGGGAGGCACCATATGCTCCCATTCAGATTTCAGATTAGGCATAACAGAGAATCGTGGTGAAAATTCCTGTGACCTGAAAATCCACCTGTAAAGCAGACGACCTTGCATCAAATTTGCATAATGCAAAATAACATAAATTAAGAGTGTTATCATGACGAAGAGAGGTCAACATTTCCTATTAAAATAGAAACATGGAATTCAAACCTTACCAATGACTACATTCATGAATCATTGAGCATTGAAAATAATTTACAATATGTAGTTCCAGATATCATATTATTAGAACATACCCAATATACATGAAGATGCAGAATTGTGCCCACTCTCGAACTATAACGCGGAGCCAGTAATCATCTGACGAGTCATCCGTGCTTATGTATACCTGGGGATCAAAATGCTTACTTGTTTAGAACATGTTTCCATATTTTACATAATGAATAATATCATAAGAATCGAGGAAATCAGGACGTCCATACCAGGGTTTCTGCTATGGCTACTATCTGCATTGCACCTTGGAATTTCCTGAATAGAGGAAAAATGCAAACGGTGATAATTGGGTATAGGTCGAAATATGTTACTGTTCTAGCCATTATACAGCACTAGAACTTGAAACTGGAAATCGACAAAATTAGATGGATATCACTTACTTGAACATAGAGTATTTTGCATAAACAGCATCATGCATTGCATGAATATCTTCATCCTCTATAAAGGTCAATTGTTCACGCAATATTATGAGATTCTGAGATATGTGGTGGAAGATCATGTAGAATGATATGAAATAGTTAAGTAGTAGAAGGACCTGGACCACAGGCAGTTAAAATGAATTTGCTCATATTAAATATAGAAAAGATTATAAAGACAGTAATAAAAATCAATAGAGAAACATGCATATAAGTAGCATCTAAAGTTAAAAGTTCAGATGAATTAACATTTAACAATCAAGTCATCTGTTAATCAGAGAACATATCTTCATTGAATTTCAACTTCAAGTTCAGGATCTAGGTTGGCTGTGAAGTAGGGAAAAGAAGAGACTCACTGTGAAGTAAGGTACTGAAGCTTTGTAACCAATTAGAATTAAGTAGAAAGCACACCCAAGTGCAGCTGTAGTACGGCGCTCGGGTACTGAAAGACGCTCACACATGATACAATAACCATGAGAAATGAGCAAAAAGGACACAAAAGAAGTCGTCTGAAAGACCAATCCAGTTACATACACCCCGAACGACATCCATAGAGAGCAAAATTGAAGATTAAAACACGAGTACCTGCAAGAGCATTGGTATGGAAATCAAAGTAAAGCTAAAAAGAAATGGAGTGGAAATACACCTAGTGATAAATACAATCATCAAGCATTACACTTTTTTCCTAATATAGCCAGCAGTGCTAGTATGAATCTAGGATGAAACATTTATCATACATGGAGGTTAATTTCTTTACGAGGTTCTGCTAAAGAGACTCTTATTGGCCTATGGCAACTAGCAGATTAATGATTGACAAGCTGATGAACAAGCTAGTACAAGATTGGACAGGCATAATCAGATTTGGAACCAGGATCCACCTCCCTTGAGGGAGTATTAAATATGTTGCAAAGTATTATAAAAAACAGTATCAATGTATGTCATGAATCATGCTATCCATTCCATCTCTATATTCAATGGTGGCTACAATTAGGTCATAGTTTGATTACATATGTTAGAAAAGGTGTACCAAATATGTCATGTCCATGTATATGTGCTGGGTGATCTTATGCAGTTTCCATCTCGGGTGAATTCAAGCATAGAAGAAAAAAAATTGAAGAGAACCCAATTATTTTTATGTTGTTGATTACTTAAATACATGAACATTGCACATAAAGTAATCAAACACAACAAACTAGATTAGTTAATCCTCTTTTCCTCTCTCTGAATGAGATGGGGGTTGGTTAAAAAAAGATTTGTTTCTTCTTTTAGCTAGGGAATTAACCCATTTAATTAACCTTTGTGGCAATGGTGTTTCACAATGAAAAATCCGAATTCAATTATTAACCACAACTTAGCAAGCAATACCATTTCTTGACAATGCATGCAAACCATGATGAACTAACGATTGAACAGAGCTGATCTCCATCCAAAATAAATCAAGAAACCAGTTGAGTTTTTGCAGAAAGTAAATGGGGTTCCAACAATTTCCACAATCAGTAATTTCCATCGATTGCCGTGCACGTACCAAAAGAGAAAGGACATTGTGAGTTGCAATGCTTTAATCAATGGAACAGTTGCCAGCGTCCACTGTAGTTTGTTCGACTGCGTTTACACATCAACAGCACAAAAATAAAATTTCAAAAATTCCACCAAACCAAATTAAAAAAAAAAACCCTACTAGTAATGACAAAATTACTGAATCAATCACACGAAGACCCAACTACTGAAAAATTCAAAAAAAAAAAAAAAACAACAAATTTCAATAAAATCTCCTAAAAATAACAAGAAAAATAGAATAAAATTGCAATAAAAATTTGAACTTTCAATAATTTCTACCATTAAACATGCAACTTTCTTCAATCAAAATAAATTTTAAGAGATACCCAATTGAAAAAAACCCAATAAAAACCTGAAAATGGCGGTTATTCCATGAATTATTAATCGCCCACGAAAATGCCGAAACAACCCAGATCAATAAGAACCCCAGGTAGACTGAAGCAAGAGGCCGATACGCTTCGTCCATAACGAACCCAGAAAAGGCGAAACTTACCAACGTACCCATTTCGATCTGAAGTGAAATTCCTCAAAACAGAGGCTTGTTTTTTTTCCAAACGAGTTCGATTTCAGGTCGTGGAGAACTGTGAAAACCAGACGTCGAAGGTTACTACTATATATACATTGGTGGAAGCCGTAGCGTAATAAACAAATCAAAGTCTGGTACCGTGAAATTACGATAATTTCCCTGGATTTTGGGTGCAATTACTTATTTTATTTTTGGGGCAATTTAATTATCTCTGGTAGAACTGGAGAGACATCAACCAGTACAAATCTAAGCATGCTTAACAAAGGGTAGTTTGGTCAAAATAGAAGTAATTTTCTAGTGTATGTTTACTAAAAACCCTCGTTTACCCCCCTGATTGCTAAGCCGGCAAATATCCGATATGAGCATCAATCTTCATTTACATCTACTTACAGGGAAGAAAATCTTACCATCTTTTTATTTATAGGGGACAGCTCAATTTGATGTCTCCAGTAAGAGATAAGAGTTCAAAGCGGGTTTCCTATGGCAGAAAAGCGTGCAGCGGGTAAAATAGAGCGGAAAAAAAAAGTGAAAAAACCCAAGTGCAAGATTTGGTGGTTTGTTTGTTTGTTTTTTTTTTTTTTCGGTGCCACGTATTGCCCAACGGTTGATGCAAGAGAGTCACTACACACTTTTTCGCTATTAAAGATCCTCTTTCGAGGGAGTCCATTTTACTCCATATGGTGCAAACACCTCTTCATAACAAATGGTTGTGACATAGCCTCTTTAGAATAGAGTTCGTAGGGTCGAATCCCCCAGCAGCATTACACAACCCTTTTCCTCCATGGATGATTATTCCTTCTATTTTGCTTAATCTCTATCCCAAGCTTTGTCAAGTACTGTGTCATGTGCTGATTGGTATTGGCGTGATTTCTCTCCAGTCCAACTCGAGGTGATACAATTTTTGGTCTCACATGTTGCATGTTGCTAGAGGTAGTTATTTCAGTTATGTTCTTTTTGTTTTTGGTCTTTTGTTTTAAAGGGACACTTGAAGGGTAAAATTGTAAATGAAATTCCTTGTTAAATTTTAAAAATTTATGCTGCAAACGGGTTTTGGGGGAAAATGAAGTAGGTACAGGATGGGGTCAAGCAACAAAACCACACTTCCTGTATTTCTCAATGCGATCAGCCGAGATTGGGGAGAATGCCTTTAGCTCCTCTTATCATCAAAAGATTATTTTCAACTCTGCTTAAACAAATCTTAATCTAGATTAAACAATTTTTAAAAAATTACTGTAATATATTCTAAAAACAGTATAATAGATCGTGGAACAGTTGGAGTTGTTCATGGGGATTAAGTGGGGATTAAAAATTTGACGTTTTGGGAGGAAGCTCTTGTTGAATCATTTTGAACTGTATAATGTAAGTATGCCTGATTTAGGGGTAAATGTGTTTATCCTAAGTTTATCTCTTAGGCCCAGTCTGGTTGCCATGAAAAGGTTTTCTCATGACAAAATTTTCTCAAGAAATCATTCTTAAGCTATCTGGTTGCCATGAAAAGCTGGTTTTGTCATGCATTTCTCATGATTATTTTCTTTCCTTTTCTATTCCTTTCTTTTCTTTTATATGCAATTCATGGCAACCAGACTGGGCCTTAATCTATTTATTGTACTTGAAAGTAATAATGTTCTGGGCAGCCCAATGGGCCTCCAAGCCCAAAATTAACGGATATATTTGGGCCTAAAGATATGTAATTTTGTGTGTAAACCATCCTATATATCAGAGAAAGAAGATAAGCATAACAATATAACCAATTTATCGGGTAGAATGTCGAAGTTTTCATGGCAGAGCTGCATCAAGTATAAATTGTCATCTTTTATAGAAGCAAATATAGCTTAGCCCCCCGAACCACACTCGTCATTAAGCGATTAATTAAGCCATCCAAACAAGATTTTGAATCATCACCAGTCTGGATGGACAGGTACCACTCCATTATCAATCAGCACATGACATGCGGCCTGACAAAGGGTGTTTGAGTCAATACACATGGATCAAAGGAGGGTATTATGGTAAATACACAATGCATAAGTACATGTATAGTTATTACTCAAGGGCCTAGCACTTTCATGTATATAAGAAAATACATCAATTTTCAAGATTTATTATCGGTACAATAGATGGGGTCAGTCTCAATTCATTTGTGAAAGCCCATCAAATACTTTAATAAGGTCCCGAATACAATAAAATCTTTTAGGCCCAAAAGCAGCCTCATTGGACCCACACAAACCCAGTCCATTGTCACACTTGGGTTTGCACCTTGAAAGTATCCAACTACCCTTTTAATTTGGTAAATAAGCAAACAACCTAATAAGCTTAAGGTGTTTAGGTTGTCGATATGCCCAACTGCTACTTTGCTAGTGTTTTAGGCAAGTGACATCAACTTCCTTCTGGTTTGTTTTCATAACTTCTTAAGAAATTAGGGTTTGAGATTTGGGTAAAGTCTTTGAGAAACAAAAATTAGGTGAGCAAACTCACTAACAAAATTAGTGCCTTCTCAAGTGTACTCCACAAATGGAGTAGGCTGGACAAATTCCGGGTCAAAGAATCATAGTTAGATTAATCAGACGGCCATGGACATCGGTTGATAGAAATGGATGGTTCTGATCATCCAATTAGGTTGACTCTTGACCACGAAGATCTCCAAATGTGACATATTGATTGTCAGTGGGTTCCCCACTCCCTCCAAGTCTTTCATCTTTCTATTTATTTATTTCTTATCTTTATTTTTTGTTATGAACACTTGGGCCCACTTGACTACCGCACTTGGCAGGACCCATATTGCAATCAGAGAGGCAGGCCATGCTGTGCACAAGGGGATTTGACCCCTCACCTTTCCCATGGAAGGACGATACCTCAGCCACCCCAGCACAGGGGCATTGACTCATCTATATATTGTGCTTATTATCTAGGAGCATCATCTGCCTCTAAACCACCTGAATGGAAAACAAGAAACAAAGAATCAACAAGTGAGTTCATCACTAAAGGATATAAGTGACAGGGCCCACATAGGCGATCACCAAATCAGATGGTTGTTATCATCCCATTGAATTTGATTTTCTGACCCAGTGGATCACCTAGTACACGATCTTGACCGACCTATGTAAGAGATCCCATTTCGAATCAATCTAATCAGATGATCATAGACCGTTGAATCGTGGGTCCTACTTTCCTATGTGTACCCTAAATGATGATGAGAGATCACAGATGATCCTTTGTGTTTGCCAGAATTGATGTGTAGAATAATGCAGTAGTTGCATTAGGTTAGGATAACAAGGACAAGTAGGGCATGAAATGGAGGGAATCAGATCATATATCCTATCCAGTCCCTGCCCAGTTTTTACAGGGCAAAGAAGCCAAGGACAATTGAAGGTAAGAAACAAAGCGGGTCACATGAACCCAAAGCGGATCCTGATCCAGATAAGAGCACATTGTATAAAGTCAGATCAGGGTATGGATTGACATGTTATGATCCGAATCCGACCCGTTTCATGCTAGAAGGATAACATACAACTGTCCTACCTATATTGCAAGAGGGTTGGGAATTGGGAC
>JAOXJP010119862.1:0-13883 GCA_025762735.1 Platanus orientalis | reverse complement strand
AACCCTCAAACAATGGTTAGATTTAAAGTGTGGAAGCAAAAGTTTTCAAGAATTGAATTTAGCACTTCAAGTAGCCATGAAAAGTCAAGAATCAAAAAATAAAATAAAAAAGAAGAAGATTAGAAGGATTTTGAACTGAAAAGGAGGAAAAAGTGAAAGAAAAAAGCCTAAAAGGGTATTTTTATAATTTTAGATAGAAATTCCAAAAAAATTGCAAAATGCCCCTTTGAAGCATCAGAAAATTCTGAAATTTTTATAGCCAATTTTGATGTATGTTAGAGTTCTACAGTTAAAATTTCATTAAATTCCAACAAGAATTGATTGGATAAATTGCGAAATTTCAAAAACTTGAAGAGGTTTAAGAAGAAAAAGAAGAAGAAGAAAAGGAAAAGAAAGATAGAAAAATAAGAAACTGTTTGTCTACAGGAGAGATCCACTAGACAATTCAAGTAACCCTGACCAAGCTGCCATGGTTGAGATTTACTTCCGTCTTGAGGGAAAGTGTTGTAAGACACATTGGTTCACTCAAATTATGTTTGTATGAAGGGGTACTTTTATGATTTTACTTTTGTATGTCCCTAGTGACTCTTGATCACCTGGTGGGGCCTTTGTTGTTAAGTAGTTGATACAGACTGAATAGAGGGATGGTACGCCACTACTCCCACTTAATGAATGCCAACGGTCGCTTGCATGCATGGACATGTAACGTCGAAAATCATTTTTTTGACGCTATATGTCCACCGCTGCATGCAGGCGGACCGTGGACGTTCATAAAGGGGGCTTACCAAATCTGTGGGATACTTCTGAATTCTCCATACATCTTTTTTCTTTTCCTCCGAATTTAATTACAATATACTGATTCAAACTATAAGCTTGTATTAGATTTCTAGAGATGGTACCCTCCTATGTCAAGAGATGTTTATAATATCCGCTAGGTTGTTTCTGACTTTGCTATTTCTAAATACTTTGCAGACCCAATTGATGTTAGATCAGCTTTCTGATCTCCAAAGCAAGGTAATGCAATTTGTCTGAGAATTAATGTAATATATTTCCGTTTTATTTGTGTCTAATATAAACTAGCAATGGCATTATGCAGGAACATATGCTCCAAGAAGCTAACAGAGCCTTAAGAAGGAAGGTAATGACCCTGGCCAGATATTTGAATTTGGTTTTCAACTTACAAAACGTAGAGGTTATTTGGGTGTAGGGTCAGGTCTGGCTGGTCGGACCTAACCTTGTAAGCATTTAACATCATTTTTCTCTTGGCGGGTAAGCTGGAACATATAACATGAAGTTTGGCAAAAGGGACTTACAAATGACTGAATGAGGCTCCTGCTTAACTGATTTGTCGCTTGTGTTGCACTGATATTTTGGTCCAACTTTGGCTCTCGTAGAATTTAATCATCCTCACACCTGCCAAGGGCCAAACCTTTCCTGAGCCCGGGACACAAAAGGCTTTGGATTATAAGATGCCCATACAATTTCCCCAAACAAGCAAGATCATCTTCATTCACTTTGAGACAAGCCCCTAGAATCCTTTTGGCACGCCAGTGGAGTAATTTTCAGGATTCAAGCGAATTGTTGAAAATACTCATAGCTTGCTTGGCCAATTTTAAACATTTGAGAGAAGGAAAAAAATGGAACAATAATGAGGCAAAATCTACTACCTTGGAGTGTAGCACCTCTTATGATTCTTTAAACTTTCCTGCTCTGCCTGTCAACCCTTCAATTTCATGCTGGTTTGCACTGATTTTGGTGTAATTAAGATCTGTTCTCTTCTAACTTTATTCTGTGGAACATGGGCATCACTCATCAATTTATTTGCTTCTCGTTCACCATTGCATGAACAAGTCTATATATTTGTTTGAATGACCAGTAACCTAGGCCTTAATTTTTGTATTCGGCAGTTAGATGAATCTGGCGCAGAAAATCACCTTCAACTATCACGGGAGGATGGTGAGCAAAGCATTCCATATACCCGCCACCTTGCTCAATCGGAGGGATTCTTCCAAGCTCTAGAATGCAATTCCATGTCACAAAACAGGTAACATTGTCGGTGGATAAAATCTAATAGTTCCTTTTTGATGGATTTTTTTTTTTTTTTTTTTATTCCTTGGTGAATTCTCATTTCCTTCAATTATATTTTGGTTGCAGATATCATCCTCTAGGTCCAGATCAGCTAACTGCTGCAACCCCAGCCCAAAACGTCAATGGTTTCATTCCTGGGTGGATGCTTTGAGTTTGAGTTCATGTTAATTAGGGAATCTATATTTGCTGATGGAAGCAAATACCATTATCATATATGCAGCTTGTAATTATATTTGACAATGGAAAACTGTTAAGAGTAAATGTTAATATTACTATATGTAACCTATTTTTACTATATAAGAGAACATTGACTGAATTTTCAGAGACAAAATGGGATTGATGGCATGTAATAATGTGTATTTGTAATGTTTTGGATGATTAAAGAATCATGTTTTCCTTTTAACACTATATATGTAATATTTTTTTTTGATCATTTCAGAGAAATATGGTCAAGTTCTATTGAGCAACATTGTGTGATGCTTAAATCTATAATATTATTAACAAAGCCTAAGGAACTATCCCTTGGGTGTTAATATCATGAGCATTAGGATATTTGATCAGATGGTTGCGGACGTGGGGGCAGTAGGTTCCATACTTAATATAGGTTTGATGTGGAAATATTCTCGTTAAGCAAAGGATCGTGCTGTGCTTTATCTGTTGGTTTTTACTTGGTCAGCCGTTACCATCTCTCATTAAGAGTTGCAACGTGAAAGCCCTAGGTAAGTCCTTTGTCACTACATTCCATGGGCTAATGTTGATAAAGTTAGTTTGTGGGTTCAACCCACCTAACCCTAAAATATTTATTTGTTTGTTGAGAAATTTCTTTCCTCTACAAAAAAAATGAGCAAGACTTCAAGAAATTGAAGCATATGATCAATTTCCATCAATTTTAAGGGTATTATTGCCTTTCAAAAGTGAAATATAGAAATAACAGATGAAGCATTTTCCTCAAGGCATCCAAGAACTAACCCTATGTTTCTAAGAGAATAGAAAAAGCCACAGAGGGAGGCTAATTGATGTGGACATAATTAAGAGACTCTTGAATGTTCCCCACGCAAGAGAGATAGATCCGAAGCTTGTACGACATGTGGGTTGTTTAGGGTCTTTTAGGTGTTGGTTATTCTTATAACAAGGCCAATAGTATCATGGGTTGTTTAGTTTAGTTTTTTTTTTTTTTTTTTTTTTTTTTTTTTTTTTTTTTTTTTTTTTTTTTTTTTCATGCAAAGATATTTTTGTAATAAGGAAAAATTGTCAAGGGTGAAGTGGGGATTTCATGGGCTGGTTGACAGTAGGTGCTTTTGTCTTTTAATAGGCTACCAAAGTTGACAAGTGGAGCCTACACAAGGCTGGTCAACAGCTCATTAGTAGCGAGTTTTTAAAAGTCTTAGGAAAGTGTGGTATTTAGAAATCTTGTTTTTAGCAAGTCTTAGGTATTAAGTTTTAGAAGTTTCTAAATTAAGTTGTAACTTGTTTTTTCATTATTGAAATTTTAAGCTTATTTATAGGCCACACGACTTGTAGTAAATTAGCTATGAATTATTGAATGAAGTAAAGTTTGGTTGTTGGGTTTATCCCTTCTATCCTCCCCCTTTCCCATGGTATACTCATGTGCAATCCCTAGGATCTTCCCTAGTCTTCTTTCCCTCTCTTTCCTTGCTTCTTGCTTCTTGCTTCTTTTCACGCCTTCTTCTTCTTCTCCTATCATCTTCTTCCTCCCTGCTTCTTGCTTGTGTTACTATCATCTTCATTCCGCCTTCTACCTTCTATTTTCCCCTTACTCAATATCAATCTGTTATGCTGATATCAAGGTCATCAAATACAAGTCAGAAATCTGTAGAACTATAGAGGCTCACAATTGGAGTCTTCTTGGCTACTTTTAATCAAATCGCCCCTCTTAATTGAAGGTATTTTCTTCCCTATTTGTTATGGTTTTTCTTCTTACCCTATTTCTCTTCAGCATCCTAAAATTCCTCTCAAAATTTCTCTCTTTGTTGTTCTCTAGTTATTTCAACCTCATCTTACACATGCTTTCTTGCTACAATTCCAGCATACCTATTCATCAGCAATCACCCCTCCCTAGAGAAGCACTTTTGCTACTATCTATTTAGGGATTCAGGGTTTTCTTCACCTATGTTTTCATCATATTTCCCTTCCCACTCCTCTTTAATTCTCATCTTTTCCTCTATGTTTTTGTTTAAGAAATCACCACACGGTGTTAGGCTTTCTTCATATACAAGTAACACTACAAACTGATATTTATATGCATTATATACTTTCACTCTTCAGAATAGATTAAAATTTTCATACACATCACTGTTATATCTATTTAATACCCTGTAAAATTATATAAACTCCTGACAAGTCTTTAGGGGTATTTTAGTAAATTTACCAATTTTCTTAGATTTCCAAAATCCCTAAAATAGAAAATTTTTTTCTTCTAATTCTTCCCCTATTTTCTTCTCTTATTCCTTCTCTAATATTGTATTTTGATCCTTATATTACCTCTCTAATTCTTTTCTAAAATTTAAGTACTTTGTGCATTATTACATTCGGCTCTTAGTCTCTTTAAATTATGTCCTTACTTCTACAACATCAATTTAGGCCCATATCAACAGGATATACAGCCCCTAGTTTATCCTACATCAGATTGATATCAGAGTTGTAATATCCTACATCAATTTTGGTATTAGAGCCAGGTTACAGCTGGTTCCTATCTAGTTGTGATCCATGCTGAGTTATAGCACAATATAACTAGAACCCCATACTGGAAAAAAGTACAAGGAAAAATTGAAGTATAAATCAAAGAATAATATCTCAGAGCTTGCAAAGTTGGAAGCAAAAATGTCATGCATGGATAAATCCTATTCTACTCCTAACAAGTGGTTTTATTTGAATTTTTAGAAAAGACATGAGATTCTTAAATGCATGCTTCATGAACTAGAAGTGCAACAAAGACTTTCTCTAACTATTGAACAACCTCTTGCCTTAGAGGAAAATATTAGAAGAGTTACAGATTGCATAAGAAAAGATCAAAGCAGAACGAGAAGCTTAGCGAGCCAAAGTTGCTATTTGTTAGACAACATTAGCCAATGTTCCTCCAATTCCTAAGGCCTCTTAAGTTCCATATTAGAATTTAAACACAAAGAGCTAGACGGGTGCTTTAATATCTTCACCATTTGTTTCCAACCCCAAAGTCAAGAAGAAGCCCAAGGACAAGACTTTGCCAAAGTAGGACAAAGTTCCAATGTGAGCCAAAATAAAGAAGAAACCCAAGTGGGATGGTTCATACAAGAAGTCTATTTTGGGCCTCTAGCACATCTACCACATCTATTGTAGACTTTAGAAAGAACATCTACTAGAAATTGTGATACAGATTGAACACTTTTAAATTTAAGGATGAATTCTCCCCACCCTAGGATAATGATGTGGACATAATTAAAAGACTCTTGCATATTTCCCCACACATGAGATCTAGATTCAAAGCTTGAACCACATGTGGGTTATTTAGGGTCTTTTTGTTATCTACAAATTGTTATTTCAATATTCTATATATGTGCTCAACACTATAAAATATGAAAATACTTGAATCAAATAACCGAAATACTTACTTGACTCGGATGATCAAAACTTCACTTAACTAGATAAAGGCTAGTGTTTAACACTATGTCCTTAAGACAGATTCGTCCCTCACATTGGTGCTAAAGATCAAATCGGATGTCTGCCTCACATGATACAATGATCTTCCACACCCAGAAGTAGCACTACAATCTGTGTTTGGCGAACCAACTCGTGTTGTACTTCTCTCTCACACCAACACTGACATGGATGCACTACGAGACACTAATGTCTTGACCGAAAATTGAATTAATGAAATGAATGAGGGACCTCTTATTTATAGATTTTTGGTGTCTGTTTGGAACGGGTATAGGGACACAACCTTTGATTCTATACAGTCACCAATGACCAATAGTTGCAATTTAGTAGTCACCTACACATCTGTACGGAACGGACATGTGTGAAAGGGAATGAGTTAAGAGACACCTACATGTCCGTATAGAATGGACATGTGTCAATAGGTGTGATTTAATAGCCACATGTGTGTCTATTCGGCCCACAATTTCTAAGGGCATAGTTGTAAATCCTATTCGAATTCACACCCCCACAAGGGAAAAACTGTAAAACCTGTTCAAAAGAATATGTCCCCACAGGTGTAACCGATTTTGGGAGAATGCAAAAAGAAAAATATAAATAAAAATATAGGTCCAGCCCATGTTGGCTAGGTCCTCCCCCATCCACAAACAGCGGTGCCCCTTGGCACTCAAACTTATGTTCAACATTAGTGTATATGAACACACATAAAATTCTGGGCTGGTCCATGTGGGACTATTCAAATTCCACAAACTTTTACCAGTTTTACCAGTGATCAACTAGGCAGTTTTGGGGACAATTTCTCATTCACCCATTAATGGTTTTGAGCATCCAACCATACAGAGTTTTTATCCTCACTGAGGTGAACTCCAACCCATGTGGACCCACATCAAATGAAAAGTGGGTCCCACTTTTATTTTGGCTCAAACATAGGCACCTGATCAGATTTTGCACAAAAATCTGTGTTTTCAAAACCGTTTCCAACACTTTTAGGGGTTGGTTATTCTTGTAATAAGGCCAATAGTGCCATGGGTAGATTATTTATTTTTCATACAAGGATATTTTTTAATAAGGTAAAATTGCTGAGGTTAAAGTGGGGATTTCGAGGGCTGGTCGACAACTAGGTATTTTGTCTTTTAGTTGGCTACCAAAGTCAACAAGTGGGATCTACACAATGCTAGTTGACAACTCCTTAGTAGCGAGTTTTTAGAAGTCTTAGTTTTAAGAAAGTGTGGTATTTAGAAGTCTTTTGTTTTTAGCAAATCTAGAAGTTTCTAAATTAGGTTCTTTATATGTTTTGGAAGTTGTGACACAAGTTGGGTTTGGATCTCATGCAAACTAGGTTGGTTCTCATTAGCATGTGGCCCAATGAATTGGTTTGGTTTATGGGTTGGCTCATGCAACAACTTAGTGAATTTTAATGGAGAAATAATAAATTTTATTGGAAAATTATGATAGTTAGTGGGGGTAGTTTAAAAATGTAGTAGCTTATTGGGAATAGTGTGTTAGTTGTCATAGGAAGTTGTTTTGGGTTTGGAATAAACATTTGAATTTGGAAATAGGAAAATTAGGCATAGGAAAATGGTAGTGGCTTGTCTAGGAAGTTATTTTATAATTAACGTTGGTTAGTAGGTTTTGTAGAGAAAATTCTCCCTTCACTCTCTATATAGAAGGGTTAGCATATGATGTAAAATAAGAATGAAATATGATATGAATTTATTTTTGGAACTTCAAGTGTTGAGGATTCCGCTGTTATCAAGTTTTTGTCATTTCTAGTTTAAAACGACAAAGTCTTTTGTGGTTTTCCATCAAACTAAACCACTTCCCACTCCCTTATCAAGCGGATGCGATTGTGCCTCTTTTGAGTTGCACCATTTTTTCTCTCTTGCAACAAGTGCACAAGTCAGTGCCGTTGGGCCCAACTATGTCATTTCTCTGAATTCATCCATGCGGATAAAGTCACATGAATTCATCCATGTAGATAAATTCATTCCCTTTCCATCTGTTGTCTCTCCCACACATCGTGTATGTCTTCCATACCGCTTCTGGGATGCATCATTTGGTATTAGAGCTAGTTCCTATCCAAACATGGATCATGATCGATGCAAGCAATCTTTGGGATATGTACTATGGAGCACCAATATATGATACTTAGTTTGATGAAACCACCATAGCAAGTTTCGATATCTTAAACAAGATCAAAACTCAAGGATGAGTTTTCCCCTACCCGGAGCAACTAATGCAAGTTGGGGTTGGATCTCATGTGAACCGAGTTAGTTCTCATGGGCATGTGGTTAGCCCAATAAGTTGGTTTGGTTTATGGGTTAGGTCATGAAATAACTTAGTGGATTTTGATGGAGAAATAATACATTATCTTGGAAAATTATGATAGTTAGAGGGGTAGTTTGAAAATGTAATATCTTATTGGGAATAATGTGTTGTCTTAGGAAGTTTTGTGTTTAAAATAAATATTTGTATTTAGAAAGAGGAAAATTAGGCATGGAAAAATTGTAGTGGTTTGTCTCGGAAGTTGTTTTGTTATTAATGTTGGATAATGGGTTTTGTAGATAAAATTCTCCCTTCACTCTATATAAAGGGGTTAGCATATCATTTAAAGCAAGAATGAAATATGTTATGAAATTATTTTTTGAACTTTAGGTGTTAGGGATTCCACCATTGGCATTGAGGAAATGTCGTTTCTAGTTTAAAATGGCATATTTTTCTTTTGCTTTTCCTTCAAACTAAACCACCTCCCTGTAACACCAAATTTTGTTGCTCTTAAGAAAGGATTGAAACTTGATATTCAAATTACCAAACCTTTCGAGGGTTGATTTATTATTTTAATAGGGGAACTATTACTCCAAACTTTCTTAACGAAGCTTGTTAGTTATTGATGTTTTAGAAAACAAATCTCTCATTATCCTCTTGTTACTTGACTTGTAAATCAAGCAAAAGTTGCATGAAATAAAAAAATAAAAATAATAAAAAATAGAGAAGAAGAAGAAGAAGATGAAACTTTGACTCTTTTATTCAACTATTCAATTTACAAGATATGTTCTAAGCTCAGTATCAAGCCTTTATAATCTATCTTACCTAGTCATGGGTATCATTTTTCAAGATTCAATCTGCTTTGTTGTCTTCTTGAAAGGGTTTTCAAATGTGTAATGACTTGTAGACTTGTGGAAGAGAGAAGCTTGATGGTTTGTAGACTTGGAGAAGAAAGTATGCTTCAACTTGACTTAAACTCGAAAGCAAGAGAGCTTGTAAACTTTGTACCTATATGAAAGAGTGAAAGAATGCCAAATTTGTGTGGCTACTGATTTATATAGATGTATGAACGAATGGAGTTGGAGTCTATGATAAATACATTTTCATGTTGTATGAAGAGTCCTATTCAGAGTGGGAATGTATTGTCCCGTAAACATATACATATTGGGCGTTTTTTTATGCGAGTTTACACTTCCATTAGTCTTTTGGATGTCTTCGGAGTCCATTGGTGTCGTTGTTGTGTAAAACAACCTTCAAAATATGAGTTTATATCGAACTTAGTTTTTCTAGTTTTGTGGTCCATGACTATGGTTCAATCGTGATGACTGCTTGGCCTGCAATTGGATGGTCAATCACAATAGGTGTCCTGGGCGCTCGTGACTTTCTGGGTTGTAGCGATTGATTAGTCAATCATAACATGGACCCTTTAATCACGGCCAAGGGTATTTTAATAAATATTTTAGTCACAGCATTTTTCCTATGTATACAGGTTTCCCCTAATAAATTATACCACGTAATCGCAGATGTAGCAGTATTATTTTGAATCCTTCTTTAAACTAAAAACTATTCATTCTTGATGCTTTTCTTAATACGTCTCACAATCTTTTGGCCATTATACTTGCACAACAAAGGCAATTTTGTACTGTAGTTGCCTTGCAGCTTTTAGCTTTCTTGCTTGTTGTAAATCTTCTATAACTTTACTTGTGTTTGAATAGAGGTCTTAGAATATGTAATGGCAAGTGATCCCACTGATGTAAATGTAGTGGATGAGATTGTGAACTCTTTTGATGCTGATGTAGAGTCTTTCAAATCTAGTAAACTCTAGGTGCCTGTTGATAAAAAACAAAGCAACAAAAGAGTGCTCTGAGGAGAACATGGATGATGTCCCCTTTGTATAAAAACGACCCTGATTTCTATCCCTAGAACCAATGAGTTGTAACCTATATGATATTTACACTTAGTGTATCGTGCTAAGATGCTCTTGTTCTCATGTGTTGAAGCTGTATGAATGGAGCCTTTCTGAGTTTCTGGTATGCTTTTAAAGTTTATACTCTTGTAAGAGGAGTATTTGTGTAGTTTTAGTTCCTGGGACTTGGAATTTTTTTGGTGGTGAGGCTGCATCAAAAGTATGTGTGTTTGGATTGCCTACATACATGTTTCTAACGAGACCAATCTATTGTAATTCAATATGTCAATGATGACAATGATTTGACTGATTGATTAATTTTTTTCCTTTTTTTGATTGCTGTATCTTTTACCTAATCTTTTCTTTAGATTTTCCACTCAAAGAGCTGTTTGGTGCTCTACTTTTTGCCTAAGTTATCCTTTTGGATTTTTGACTTAGTGTGCTTTCTATTTTTCCCTTTTTTTATTTTGCCTATGGTACTACTATGGGTTTTTCCAAGTTTGGGTATAAAGTTGAGTGAAAGAATCTTGGATTCCTAGAGGATTCTTTGAAGATATTGTATATCCATGGATATGATATAATACATATGTTTAATCAAGGCATTTATGATCCCTATGTGACTATTTTGGGCATTTATGATCACCATGTGACTTATCAGAGGGAAGTAGCCTTAGATGAAGGAGACACAAGTGTTTTTCATTCCATTCCTTTTTGAGAAGTATAAGGTTGAACTTTGATTCCTTCTATATGTACCTGATTTTGGTGGATCATACAGGAGGATTAAATGGGTATGTGAATCAGAGTTGGGAATTTTTTCATAATGTTGTTTATGTGAAATAGAGCTAGGAATTGTTTCATAGTGCTATCATCCAAGATAAGATATGTTGACAGTTGTATCATTTCTATTTAGAAGAAGGGACACAAATATATGTCATTCAATACTTTTGTGAGAAGTATAAAGTTGAACATTGATATATTTCCTTGCCATGTATCTTTTTGTGGGGACATATACACCTGATTTTTGTGAATCATGATGGAATGGAAGATGGTGATGAAATGGAAGATAGTGACGAACACTATCTTAGTGTTGTTTGTATCACTTTGTCTTCATTGGGGTATGTGGTTTATTTATGGAAACCAGGCATCATGACTTTAACATTGTAGGATATAAGGTATCCATGTCCTCTTGAGAAGTGCATCATGTAATTGTATTGGTGTAATGATACGGTTCTCGAACAAGCAAGAGGTGTGCTGATATTGTGGCTGCATCTGTTGAGTTATTGAAGACTGCATACATACCCTGAACAAGATCAAGCGAGCACGTAGTTTGATTATGGGATTTTGAAAAAATTATCCCTTTTCTCCCTTAGTGCCCTTGATAGGTTAACACTAAGTCTATGGTTTACCTAATTTTCGAGTCACAACTACCATTGTTGGTTTTTAGTTGGATCAGTGAGGATTTGATCTTTCCATGATTAGATTTTTTACTCATGATGTCTTGAAAGGTTTTAATCATTCTCTTTCCATCACGCTTAATTTTTCTTGTATTTATCCCTTTTTTGCCCTTAGATTCCCTGAACCTAAGAATGGGAATAGTCTAATTTTTGCGTCTCAATTGCAATTTCTGGTTTTCAGTGAGACCGGTGAAATTTATTCTTCCCATGATTGGATTCTTTTACTCATGTTGCCTTTACAGGTTTTCATCATGCCCGTTCCATCATGTTTTATTTATTTGCATTGCATTATTTTATGCATGCTTGCGATTGCATCTAAGGTATAAGGCTCAAACTACCTACGTACCCACCACTAGGATCAAACCAACATAGTTCCTTAGAAGTAGGTGACACCTTTAGGGGTAGTATCTTTTTAGGAACCTTACATTAGTGATAAGAAATACTTGGTTGCCTTCAGCATCTTACAATAGATAAGCTCCATGACTATATGTCTTCTCTATAGTGTAAGGGCTGCCCCATTTGGTGGAGAACTTGCCCTCTTTTATTCTATTTGGGTCCAATAGTGATCATGCTAGCAAGACAAGATCACTTTTCTAGAAAGAATGAAGCTTTACTTTCTTAGTGAAAGCCCTTGACATCCAAGCTAGATATAATTTCAGGATCTGCTAAGCTGCCAACCTGATTTTGTCAATGTTCTCAGGCTCTACAAGATGTATCTTAGTGCTTTCCACAACAATAAGGCCTTCTTGGATTGTGACCCACAAAGAGGGTACTTAGACTACAACTGGTAAGACAGCTTCTATACTAAACATAAGTGAATATGGGTTCACCTAAGTTGGGGTTCTATATATTGTTTTGTATGACGATAGTGCCTCTAGGAGACGCTTATGCTAGTTTTGCTTGTTCTTGGAGACTATCTTTTTCAAGATTTTGTAGTTTGTCTTATTGAATGCTTTTGCTAAGCCATTAGCTTGGGGTTAGTGTTTGAAGGCTTGCTCATAATCAATGTTATATTTTTCCGTGAGCTTGTAGACTAGTGTGCTAACAAAGGGTTGACCGTTGTCTGAAATAATCCTATTTGGTATCCTGAACTGATAAATGATGTAGACCTTGACAAACCATACAACATCCGTGGCCTTGATTTCTTTTAATGCCATAGCTTATATCCATTTGGAGAAGTAGTCAGTCGCATGGAGTATATATTTGTGAACCTTATAGGAAGGTGGGTTAATTAGGCCAATTATGTCCATACCCCAATATGAGAAGGGCCTTGAATATGATGTAGCATGTAAGGGTTCTATTGTGAGATGGTCGTAGCCGCTATAAAGTTGGCAAACACGACATCTCTTAAGTTGGAAAATAATAGCCCAACCTCTTAAGTTGATGCTATAACTTAAGACCACTTTGGTGCATGCCACACACACCTGAGTGTACTTCCTCCATGACTTGTGGTGCTTCCTGCTCGGAATGACATCAAAACAGTACTCTGTCTAGGGAGCTCCTGTAAGATGAACCTTGATGCATGTTTTCTTATTTTTGCTGAAAGAACCTAGTTACTGGGCTATCTCCTATCTAAGAAGTGCTTCCTAATTGGGATGTGTCAATCTTTCTCTGTCAACTTCAAGTCAACCTCCTTTTTGATCTACTCTTCTAACTCATGAAGTTCAAGATTGTAGACTATGACATTATCTTCTTAAGCCGAGAACAAAGGTATGACTCATCTTTCCCCGATATGTATGGTGAGGTAGTCATCCCTTGGATGTGTAAGAGAAGTGGCAAGAATAGTGAGTGCATCTATATTGTAACCTCTTGTCACATGTTAGAATTTGGATGCC
This sequence comes from Platanus orientalis, assembly GCA_025762735.1. Lineage (NCBI taxonomy): Eukaryota > Viridiplantae > Streptophyta > Magnoliopsida > Proteales > Platanaceae > Platanus > Platanus orientalis. The sequence continues at coordinate 684 of JAOXJP010119862.1, read as the reverse complement.
TCAAAATAATTACACAATTTTTTAGCCCTTTTGAAATATAGCATGAGATTTGGTTTCTTGATATGATATAGCCTGTTCATCTATTGTTGACTAGCTCTGAGTTACCATACACTATGAGGTGTTTGATTGGAAGCTCTAGGGAAAGCTCAAGGCTTCGTACTCGGCCTCATTGTTGGAGCATCCCTGACTAATGATGAGGGAATGCATCATGACCCCATTTTTTGGAGTGACGAAGACAATACTGATTCCTAAGGACTTGTTCTCATTATCAACATTGGCTTTGAGGAGTCCTCTTGTTGGCTGATCAAAGTACATCTCCCAATCCATTTTGATATTGACTTGCATGACCTCTTAAGTTGGTAGGTCAAGTTGTAATCACCCACTTTGTAAAAAACGGGCATGAAATTCCTAGAGGGTGGGTGAATAAGATATCTTATAATTTTTCGGTTTTTTTTTTTTAATGTTATTTAACCCTCTTTTGATTTACTTAATTTTATCTTATTGTGCAGTAGAATTCTTCTAATTAGTAAATCAACTTTCTATGAACTTATCATAGACCACGAGGCTTCGTCATGCCCTATAGTGTTACCTATAGTAGAGCGGGAGCAGGGCTAATAAGTTCCCTAAGGTTGTTTGATTAATCCTTTTATATTAACCTTAGTTAGAGTCACTTCCAATTATCCC